>UELU01144531.1:12118-34884 GCA_900490025.1 Megastigmus dorsalis
GTCTGTAGACGTTTTCCCAATTAAATTATTCAAAAGTCATCTTCTCTTCTAAACTTTTATAATATACTTGTTTCTGAAGAAAAATATAAAAGAATATATATATATTTAGAGTACAAAACACGATCAAACCTTCTTTGCTAAATTTTTAGTAAACACGGATTCTTCACGGATCAGAAGGGACTGCACGCTAAATAAAAATATCAATTACGATATTCTTATTCATATAAAACATCCTCGTTACGAGTGCGCCGCACTAAATTATTGTCTAGTAATTAAATTGAGAGTATAAGGCTCGGACGTTTGGGGCCGTACGGGAGAGTCAATTAGAATTCGCGCTCGGCGATGTATACATTAGAATAAGAAAATGAATAAACAAGGTAATTATAGAGCGACTGGCGGCGGCGGCGGCGGCGACGTCGAGACTCGGCTCTTGAGTTGGCCGGGGCTCTCTCTCTCTCTTTCTCTCTTTCTCTCTCTCTCTCTCTCTCTCTCTCTCTCTCTCTCTCTCTCTGCGGCTGCAGCGTAAAACAACAAAAAGAGAAGAATAACATTCTGCGAGAGCTGGCGACCCTGTGGCTGCAGACGCGTGGCTCTTTCTCTCTCTCTCTCTCTCGTGCGAGAGCTCGCGCCCCCGAGGTACGACTTAATTGGCATATCAATCCCGAAAAGAATCGCGAGAAAGAGAGACAGAGCGAGAGAGAGAAAGAGAGAAGGAGGAGATAACTGCCCTCACGCATGTGATCAGAAAAAGGGGCAGGTCCCCGGGGTTAATAAAGCCAACATCTGCCGCGCGATTACAATTTTTCCGCCGGCAATCGAAAAAACCACGGCGGCCCAATTTATCATCGCTTAAGAGTATCGCGCGCGTGCGCAAGGGCCGACACTTTTCGAGCGACTGCAAAACAATGAAATCGAGCGGATATAATATGGCATGGGATCGGTTGTATATAGAAAACGAAAAGAACTCGTGATTCGAAATTAAAATGTACCTGGTTGAATATGGGGGTTTCCAAGACAAGTTTTCGTTTAAATTATATCACGCGGCTTGGTGATTTATTTGTTAACATAATTTTAACTCAACATTTTATAATACTGCATCTGCTTTGACGTGGGAATAAAATTGAATTTTAATTTGTTCTCAATTGAATTTACAATGATTAAAATTTTAAAGTACTTTTATACCGATATGTTTTCAATATATATTTTAGTATAATAAAAAAAAGCAAATACCTCAAGAACCAAGTATCATCGCAACCACAAATTATGCTAATAAAACAGTTTGCTGACAGGAATGAATCACACATAGGTATAGCTGTGAACAAACTCTAGATCTAATCTTATTTTTAACAGAAATAGCCATTAGTCCAAAGAAGCACATAATTAATAATCGACGTATGAAACTCGGTATTTAATTGTTCGAGTCCTTCTTTTTTCGCATAAGCAGTTTCTAATATATATACACGGATATAAGCTTAATGAAATCGTCAGCGGTCAAAGGAAGACACATTGAGTTACAAGAAGCGAGCTGCGAACGCGAAAGCCGATCATACCGTGAGAAAGTGCAGTCGATCCCGAGACGATATGAAGCAGCAGCTAATCGCGCGAGAGGCGATTAATTTACGTCCCCAAGTGTCGGCAACTCTTTCATGAGATCCGGTGGTGTACGCGAGTTCTATATAGGCAATGTATACGTGAACGCCGTCGCTGCTGCTGCGCAATGCTATTCTATCTCGAAAGATCGGTATCTTTGGGAGCTGCGAATGAGTATCGATATATATACATATAAACCTGCCGCTGCCGCCGCTGCCGCCGCTGCTGCCAGGGTGCCCCGTAATGACTTTATAATAGATTACCTGCGGCGTGAATGTGAAATTTAATCGACAGACAGAGGTCATCGAATTTTGACGTGATCCTTTATTGATATCTCGTTTCAACTAGACGCCGTATATACTTTCTTGACTGACGTATAGGTTGATTTTGTATGCGTTATGTAAGGAGCTCGAATATGTAGAGATTCCAAGATCGCTTTTTTGCGCTCTCTCTCTCTCTCTCACACACCTGAGACTATTGATCCGCACTTATACACTTATATAGGATATAAAAAACAAAACTGTATATCGATAAATACTGCGAAGATTTTATGGACGTCATTGCGGTGTGGCTTTTAATTTATTTTTTTACAATCCGATGTTTATTCTACTTTGTGACCTTGTTGATTTTACTACAGACGAGGCAAATTTATAAATAGGGACTCCTTTAAAGTTGTAGGTATTTATATGACCAAAGTGTTATAACTAAATGATAGGTTTGAAGTGCAGTTAATAATTAACTTGATATACTGTTAACTACACTTGTCTGTAATATTGGAAACAAAGTCGAATATTATGATACCATTTTCTCCGTACGATCACTCTAGTGCTTCATTTCTTAATTCAATTCATAACTTCGCCAAACGATTTCTAAAATTTGCACTTTTTGAATCCCGATATAGTGCAATGTTATCTTGAAACGATTTTTACACCATCACGAAGCTTCCTACAAAACGATAGAAACCCGTACAATTTTTTTCTTTAAAGACCTAGAAAGAAAAAGAAGAAAATCAGCCAAGGCACACGAAATGAGAGACAGATATCTTAGCACGAAGGTGTGCAGACTCGACTTCGCAACCGATTGGCTCCTGCACGTTAGTGGGATATTCCCGCCACACAGTGAGAGAGAGAGAGAGAACTTTTCCATCCTACAGCGTCGTCATCCTCGTCATCATCGTCGCCTCGAAAATCTCCTCGCACGCGCTCTCTTGAGTCGGTGGCGGCGGCGCGGCATCGCTCATAACGAGTAAGTAGGTAAAACGCGAAGCGTTTACGTGCACGATAGGCCTAACGACCAAGGCGCACTAAAGCGAGAACAGGGCCGCCCAGCTAGCGAGCCACCATCACTACTACCACTACCAAGCGGCGGCAGCAGCAGCAGCAGCAGCAAGCTCCTTTTTCGCTGGGGTAATTGCGACGGGGTATCACGCGACGAAGCGCGCGCGCGGCACACTATGTACATGTATAGTATAGCGGACCTTGCGATCGCTTTTGCACCGTGTATATCGATGAGATTTGATACTCTCCTCTCTCTCTCTTGCTTTCTCGGTGCATAGCTGTAGTTTACAGTGTGTGTATAAGTGCACTGCAAGATATCCAAGGTAATTGGCTCATAATTTTATTGCCGGTCATTTTCAATTCGTCGACCTTAGATCTGCCTGGACGAGCCGCTCGGAGCTGCATGTGTGTGCGAGGGAGAAATTTTCCCCCTCTCGCAATAGATGCGCACGGCTAATTCGCTGTTAAAGAAGAATGCAGTATAGGTGCTTGATATTGATTGCAATAACAACATTTTTGCTGGATGATGTTACTCTTGATTTTATGGCTGTTTGTCCTTTGTAGCGATCCTTTTCTTCGACCAAAAGAAAAAAAGGATAAGTCAATTAATTTTTGTCCATTTTGAATAAATGGAAATTCCGCGAGTGTATAGGGATTTGTTTACCTATATAGAAATCGGCTGTATGCTCAAGTGCATATAAAGATGCCGCGGCTCGAAACTGGTTATACGAAAATAATCACTCTTCACCTTGTGCAAATTTAAATATAACACAGCTCCAAGATCGAAGCCATCGGCGACTTTTAGAGGTTTTCAGGTAAGTATTCGTAACAGAAAATCGAACACGTTTGTAAAGTTGCATCGGCCGCCACCACCGGGTCTAATGTTAAAACATTATCTCGAAGTTCGTACCACGCAGTATGGCTTGGTACGCTATGCGAGCCAATGTTTGCATATATATATATATATGTATATACATATGTATACATATAGCTTCGAGCATGTATGTAACCTTTATGTCACGCTCTCCCCGGGTATATACGTATAGAGATCTGTTGGCCTGCAATGATGAGACTGCTTCGAGGCGAGCGAGCGCGCAAAAC
Source organism: Megastigmus dorsalis (assembly GCA_900490025.1). NCBI lineage: Eukaryota > Metazoa > Arthropoda > Insecta > Hymenoptera > Megastigmidae > Megastigmus > Megastigmus dorsalis. The sequence goes on from UELU01144531.1 coordinate 16,087, forward strand.
GACTTTAGACGGTAGTTAAGGGAAACTTGGAAATAGGCAGTGCATTCGACGAATGGGTCGCATGACTCCGATAAGCGATTATGCCTTAACGGACTTCCCGCCGCCGACGCCGACGTCGAAGTCAGTGCTTCCATAACGACCGGTTTAGCGCGCGCGCGCACCGACCGACCGACCGACCGACCGACCGAGCGATTGGCTTCTCACGACATCGCTTTCTTCATATGCCAGTCACTCTCGGACATCGTCGTTTTGTAAATTCGCGCACGACACACACACGCACACCACTTATACACGCAAATTTTTCATTTTTTGTGCGAGTCTTCGTTGCGATGCTTGTTTGTTATCATTTTTACAGTTGGGTGCACGTTTTAATGAGTTTATCTAGTTTTCATTTGAAGATGGTAATCGGATTCTATTTATTTTTCAGATCGGAATGAGTTATTTGAGATTTTGTAGTCGTGAACACGGTGGACTCGATTTCTCATTTGCCCGAGTAATATTTTTCGTAAGCGATCATTAATCATTTTAAACTGGGAGGTATATAATTCATCGGCAATAAAAAATTTGGCAAAATAGCAGATTAGAAAGGAAGGTTCAAAAAACTTATATCGCATTAATGGAAATTCATTTCTCATTGACTAGGTAACCACCAAAATGCAGTTTTACTCATTTTGTTACTAATATAAGAATGAGCTTTAAGTAAACAAAAAATGTGATTTTCTGCATAGCGGCCCGAAAGTACCACTTTCCCGGCCGGGGCCGGCTTAAGACAGTGGTAATTTCGGCCTCGCTAGGCAGAAAAATAGTATACACACCACGGGAAGTAAAAAAGAATGCCTCAGATTGCATATTTACATTTACATGCGACCTGAGACTTACTTTTCCTGCCTAGGTGTGCAATATACTATTTTCAAGAATACACTATAAATTTAATAATAATAAAAAAAATATGTCGCAAACTTTTTACAGTAATTATTTAAAAATGCATTGTACTTGGCATAGCGAATATACCGAGTATATTTTCGCATCCAACCCTTCGGTCTATCCTACACAGCTAAAATAAACTACCTACGTTCGAACAGACTGAAATTATTCCAGAGTAACCTCAATTTTGCCTGACCACATTTCAAAATTGCTCTTGTCAGTTTCGAATTTGAATTCGCAGAACAAGACCGAGAGGTAACTATAGCTCGCCGACGAACTTCTGAAATGACTGGCTACAAAATTAACTTGTATTATAAAAGCAGTCGACCCATTAAGCCACAGATCTCCATATTATTATTATATACATATCTTGAAGTGTAACGGCGATACAAAAATTTCAAATTATATAAATCCCGAGAAAAACGTATAAACTTCACACGCATCGAAAGCAAATTATATCAAAGTAGTTTTTATACGTAACGCATGTGCCACACTGCGGCATATTTTACGATTTCAAAATTTCTAGTTTATCTCTCAATGATTAATTTTTCAATATCCAGAATATCGCGCGCCAAGTTTACAGCAATATCGGGTGCGAGTATTCGTTACGGCCGCCTCCAAACGAAAATCATTTCTATCCACCGCAACTAACGCATGCACGTTATCGGCCGCCATTTACAGCCGCATAACTGGATCTTAAAACGCGCATAAAGTCTATATCTCGAGCTGGCGATTTCCTGCGTAATAATTTCCCCGCTAATTGCATGCGTCTGTACACACAATGTCAAGAGTTCATGGATATATATATATACGTAACGCGTCTTGTAGACGGTGCAAAGGGAGCGTCACGCATCGAAGAAGCCGAGTATAAAGGTTTTTCTCGTCTCGTCCTACCCTGCGTAAATTGATTGCACGGATGTAACGTTATATCTAAGCCCTATAAAGGATGGATCGATCGGTTGGAAAGGCGCCGCTGCCGCGAGGACGAGCGGCTCGACGCTTGATACGCGCTACGACGCATTGCTGCTCTGCAGAGTCATCGCTCTGTGCAGAAAAGAAAAAGACCTGCTCGCGAGGACCTTTCTTCCTTTTTTTTTCTTTCTTGCTGCAGCAGCGGCTGCAGCTTCTCTCTCTCTCTCTCTCTCTCTCTCTCTCGTGATCCGCACGAATGCAGACCTACTGGGTTTTGGCGTCATCCTTAACTGCAGATAAGAAAGGTATATACCAGCTGAACGGCTCATCATTCTTAGCGTTTTATCTCCGGCTCTCGCGAGATAAAAAATTGCCCTTAAATTCGAGACAAGGATTTTTCGAGCTTCTATATCACTTTTATTTCGACGCTCTTTCTTTTGTACACTGTGCGCGCTGCTTGGCGCGGATGAATAATTGAATATTTTTTATACTTCGTACATCACAACGGAGCAAAAGAGTTGCTACTGTTTATTATATGCTAGTTCAGTGCTAAAATCACAATCCTTATATTAACAGGAAAAACACTCATTATGCTATGCAGTATTTTAAAGATGTATAGGATTATTTACATTGATTAGAAGATCGAATTTTGGCACTAAATACGTAATTTAATTTAAAATCCATCATGCGCATTATTTAAAGTTATTCGTTACTTCTGCGATCTCACGCAAGGCTTATACAGGATGTAAATAAATAAATATACAAAAATCAAGAGATAGGTATTACTCTTTTTAATATTTCCATTAATACACGCGGTTCGTAATCCGATAACGCTCAAGAATACAAATATCAAGCAATGCCAATTAGAATCCGCAGCTATACGAGGCAAAGCGCAACTCGCATCTTATCCCTTATCCGGAAAAATTACAAAAAAGTCACATCACACGATGTTCGCCGCACGGCAACTCTTCTCCGCGTATATACGACAAAGCTCGAGATGTGGAAAAAAAAGAAAATAAAGCCAAGAATCCCGGCCATCAGGACTAGACTTTTAACGGTCGCTCGCTACTTGGTTGGCTTAGCGCCCTTCGAACTCGCTCTCTCTCTCTCTCTCTCTTTCTATCTCTCTCCGTGGGCACGGCGAGGTAGTGCAAGCAGGCAGGCAGCTGCAGCGGCGAATTCCAGCGGGAAATTACTCGGGAAACGGTCGGTAATCGACAAGACAAGAAGAGTACGCGCGCGCGCGCGTCGGTGCCTGCAGCAGCAGCAGCAGCATCAGCAACAGCAGCAACAGCAGCAGCAGCAGCAGCAGCCGAGAGCACGTGCTTCTACTTATATGCCACGTACGTATACATACGTGTTGCATTGGATTCTTCTTCGGTCCTTCGTAGCACATATCTGTCCGTTCGCTCGCGCTCTTTTGCTTCTTGTTTCCGTTGTGTATACTCGCTCTCTGCCTTTCGTCGAGCTCGTTTTCTCTGCAATGCTGCTGCTGCTGCTGCTGCTGCGAAACGGTTGCTTGCGAATGCGAGAGAGAGAGAGAGAGAGAGAGAGAGAGACGAAGGTGCAACGAGCATATAAAGGATATAATATGCAGAGGAATAAACAGATAAGGACTATCGTGCCGCGGCAGCGGCGGCGGCGGCTTCTGCGCCTGTATATAAACATGGCAATCGTCAAAGTATTTCTCGGCTGCGCTGATGCGGCGACTTAACCCGCGGCGGTCGCATCTATACCCAGCTCGGACGCACGACCGATAATAATTTTAGTGCGAGATTCCTGGGCCGAGACTGCGGCGCGCAAGAAGCCCAAGCGCGTCATTAATTTAAGTAATTACAAAGGCGATTTTTGCGCTCGCGCGCACACGGCCGGATGATGCAGGTGACCGCTGGAATATTTCTCCGCGCTGCACAGCGTGGAATGGAATTACGCGCGGATTCTTTCCACCGGTGTTTAAACTTCGTTTTATTTCTTTTTTTTCGCCCCGTCTCCTCTTTGCTTTGGTTATGAGGAGAGCTCCGAGTATTTGGCTTTTTTCCGCTGCTGATTAGAAGTCCGTGCGATGGTTTAGGTGGAGTATATCGTTTGTCGAGAGGACGATAAAATTTATGTAACGAGATATAAACCGAAACGTTTAGATATTGAGTGAGATTTGTCTTGTAAAAATTTGTCGGAATTCCATAGGTATTTATAATGCTTGAGAATTATTTACGCGAATACAATGCAGATCTTTTTGTGATTTTAATCGCCGTTCGAAACTTTTTTCTTTTGCGTGAAATTCTGCAGAGCTTATATAAACTAAACAATAACTAAACTAAATTTGCCTAAAATATTTGTATTCAACAGCACTCAACTAATGAAATATAGGTATTATCTATATCCCGCTAAAAAAAATTTTTATAGTCAATACGTTGCTGGAAATATTAGCAATATATGGCGACATTTTCCATTTATGGCGCGTACATATCCGTAGTGCCATAAGCCATAGATCGCTTATGTATTGCCAACTCAGGTCATACATTGTGCATATATTGCGATGAAAAAAAAGTTTATTTTATGGATTTACAATAAAAAACTTAATTTATTTTTTACATGCGAAATACGGACGATACATCGACCGTTGAATCTATGTCTTATGCACTGTGGCTATATGTATACGCCATAAATGGAAAATGTATTGTTCGATGAGTTAGTCATATATTGCTAATTTGTTCAGTAACATATATTGTCAATACAAAATATTTTTGCACGGGATATAATACAAAATTGACATTCTATAGCAGCTAGTAATTGAGACATTTTAAAAGTATCCACTTAAACTACCGTTCACCATTCTACAGCTGACAAGGTCCAAGCAGACGTGTGACACCCAGATAAAGAGCTCCGAGGAATTCGCCTCGATGAAATTTTGTCTTTCGGTGTCACGCTACATTTCTTAACCGATCGAATACAGGCAGAAAAGGAGAGAGCCTTCGCTCAAACTGCACACGCAACAAAAGTCCGCACGCGCGCGGAGAGCAGATATAAAACGAAGGGACGACCGGAGGGAAAAAATCGATCGGCCTTTTATGTGGGAACGTCGTCGACGGTTTGAAAAATCCTTTCATCTAATGGCGATCGTGGAAGCCGAGATCCGCAGCAACCTTACCACGCATTGACAGAGTCAACGCGGCTCTCTTTCTTCTTCTCTCTCTCTCTCTCTCTTTCTCGTCGTGTGTCATTTAGGTGACGAGCGCGCGCGGTCCCACAAAAGCGAATTAGTCATCCGTGATTTCTCGGGAGCTGGACCCCGAAAAAAAAAAAGATAACAAGCGGACACACGTCTTAGGTGTCTCTTTGCGGCATAAAGCGAGAATCGCCGGCTTATCGAGTTGGCAAAATCAAGTCCAGCAGCAGCAGCAGCAGCAGCGGTTCCCGACGACACTCTGCGCGCAGTGTCCCCTCTCGTTTTATTTGCTTGCTCTGTCGCACCGGCCCTTTTGAAGCGGATCCCCGTGCAGAAGCCGCGTTCCAGGATACTCTCTGTCCTGCGCAGACTTTTTCTGCGCGCGCGCGCCGCCTCGGTCGAGCGTAAATGCCTGCGAGAGCGTTTATATGCCTGTTAGCTTTGTCGTCGCTTATACTAGTCTGTTTAGTTATTTGAATTAATTTAACCAATCGCTGCTTCTGTATCCGTTCGCTGCTGTTCGTTTGAAATATATACAGCTTGCCAGGAATAAAAAGACTATACTATTATCGATTGACATATATACCGAAAATAGACAGTAAATGTCACGAATTCAAGCATAGAAATGCTTTTATAATATAATCTTGCATACAGTTATGAAATGGCTTTTCTTTTCTTTTTTTCAAACTTGAAACTATAACCGATGTTTGATCGCGGAAGGTGCGAGATAGCCTATACCTAGAAATCACGACTGCAGATATTCTTTATCGATGCAATGCCCACCTGAATCGTTTGTGTGAACAGCACTAAAGACAAGCATAGGAAAAACAAATTTCCGTTGGCCAAGGTATACATAAAAAGGATTCTCTCGTATCGAGTCCGCGCTGCAGCGCGCAGCAATTCAACCGATAGATCCTTAATAGTCGGGCTGCCCTCGTCCACCGGCAACCGCAAACTGCGTAAGCATCGCAAAAGTGGCCATCGGTTGTTTCACTAATCAGGGACGATTATACTGTCCTCCGCTCTAGCGCCTATGGGATAATCCCTCGCGCCTCGCGCGAGCCACCATCTCCGCGATTATCCGCTAAAGCGAAGCCAACATCCTCGCGGCGGGGCCTGTGCACAACGCGCCGCAGTCCCGCGTGTGCAAACCGCCAGCGGGATAATTTGTTCCCACCGTTTTCTCTCTCTCTTTCCTCTACCCCTCGGAGCGCTTTTACCGCGTCAGCTCCTCCCAACTGCAGCAGCGGCGGCGGCATCGGCAACTGCTCGAAGGGAAAAACAAATTCGCCGCGAGCAAATTGCGGGACGATAAAGCCGTGTAGAGCAGGCGTCAAAGCCAAGTAGAGCTCTCCTTGGCCCTAATGGTCGCCGCGGCTGCGCGAGAGCGAGAGAGTGTGAGAGAGAGAGAGAGAGAGAGAGAGAGACTCGTACAAAGAGAGAACACAGCCTCCACCTCCTACCTTTGTTTTGCTTTTTTTTTTTCAACAATTATCCCATACGACGAGTTCCATCCCGCAGTCCCTCTTTTTCCGCGAAGTACCCGACGAGTGGAATAATGGCGATTTCTATATAGAGGGCCGGAAAAAAGCAGAGGGAGGGGGGACGAGAGGGAGACGATCATCGTCGCGCCCAATCGCGTGCTGACCTTCTGCTCGCGCGGACCCCGTAAGATCGTTTTCCATTTATACCCGCGCTCTTCTGTTCGTCCCAGCGAAAATAATAGAATAGCGAGTCTTCCGGTCGTCAATGTTACAAGAGTCCCAGGGATTTCGGGGAACTTTTCTTGCGGGCGCGCGCGCGCGAGCGAGCGAGTCGAGTGTTTAGCGCTGGTGTATTACGAGCACTACCTGTTTTGTGCCCGAGTTAACGCGAAAATAACAGAGAATACGAAGGCGGACCGAGCGCGCGCGCGAGCAGACGATACCGGGGCAGTTTAGTAAGTACCTGTAATTAGCTGCTGTGCGTTGTTAGAGTAAGAGAGAGAGAGAGAGAGAGAGAGAGAGCCATTACCAATCTGGAGGTCGGAGCTGGCAGCCATGGGAGAGTGACCTAGATACGAGGAGCTTTCGGCTTTCTCGCCAAGCTACGTCGACAGATTAACCAATTTCGCTGCTGCTGCCGTTGCTGCTGCCGCTGCTTATTATGTGGTCGCATGTGTGTAATAAGGACTGTAGGTTTGTTGGAGTTTTGGAAAAGGAGCTGCTGTAGCATTAAGGTTTACGAAGAAATTTGGCCTGAATTGAAAGAAATGGTGCATATATTTATTCTTTGAGGCAGCTAAAGTAATTTAACACAGTACTGCATCCAATTGTGAATATAAATATAAAAGTGAATTAGTTATCCAATTACTTACATGAATACAGTTTTAATTTATTTTATGTGAATAAATTGAACTACAAATTTAAGAAATCATCGTATGATTATTATGAAAAATATTGTAAAGCCAGATATTATAGTCAGAACTTTTCTACTAATTTTTTAAATATAATAATTGCAGAAAATATACCTCGTTGAAGAATTTCTTGTATTTAATAAGTTGTGCATTAACTTCTTATAATGTGATTCAACGACATTGTCTAGATGTAAATACAGATATTTTATCTTATTAAGTTAATGAAACGAGCAGAGGTGAAAATTGAAGCTGTCGTTTACAAAATAAAATTATGCGAAACCATCGAGATTTTAATTTAATATTCATACGCCCAGGAATTTCTTAATAATATTCCGAAATGCAGAAACATACAATTCTTTAAAGTTATTGCTATTACCGAAATTACCACCTTTGCATTTAACTTATCACCAAAGTCTGTCCGTACAGTCATAACAATATTCTACGATACTTTAAACATTGAAAGACAAGTCGTTCCCCAACTCTCGCAGATTTTCTCGAAAAGCTCGCGGCAAGAATATGCAAATAACTAACTCATCTCATTATTCACCCCTGTTGAGCGTGGAAAACGTCTTGCCTCCGCGCAGATCCATATAAAACTTAAAATTCGTATTACTTACGCCAAGTATTTATTATAACGCCCGGTGTTCTCTCTCGCCCCTTGATAACATTTAAGAAGGCACAAAAAAATGGCCTCGGTCATAATCATTTGTTTGAGAGAAGAAAAAAAAAGCCGTCTCGGAAAAAAGAAGAAGAAGAAGAAGAACAACACTCTTTACCCTCCCCGTCGCTAAGAAGCCTAGGTAAAAGAAAGCACACAAAGCCGGGGCTTTTCTGCAACCCTTTTCCGATCCCTCAGCCATAGTAGCCTCCACTCCCCTGGGTGCCAGCGAGCTTCGCTCGGGCGCTCCGCCGGTGCTTCTTCATCATGCAACTCGCCGATTAAGACGTCGTTGCTTTTTAAAAATGTATGCAATTAGGCCCCCGGAACGCGCGCGCGCGCCCCGAGGAAAAGGGCAGGGGAGGTACACGGGGTTGGAGGGGTTAACGGCGGATTATAAGGAAAATATAAAGCGTGCAACAACCCCTTTGGTGGCTGGTGACAAACTTACGACTTTGCGCGAGTCGTTAATATTGGATGTATACATCTACCGGGAGAGTTTGGCCGGGCTATATAACGGAGCTGCTGCAGCACAGGCGAAGCTGTGATGTGCGAGTCTACGCGATGCCGTAACTCGATTTGGGCGCTTGATTTAGGTTGGTGCTGGAGGAGTGACTTTTATATAGGATCTCTCTGGCTCGGCGAGAGAGAAATATTCAAGTTTTTATCGCATTAGCGGTATATGTAGATTGCGACCTTTTAGGACTATTTATTCCTTTGGCATTTTATTCAAGTCGAATTTAAGATTATGTCAGTTTTGGAATTAGAGTATATTGATTTTGATTTTCTTACATTTAACTACCTATTTTCATTTCTATCGCAGAGTGATTATTTGCTCTATTCGATTTGGAAGTATAGGGAGTATTTTTAACAATGTTTTATTCTTTATGGCGCTCGTAAAATGTATGAATTATTCATTCATTTCACTTGAGTTGACAATTTTTTATGGGACTTACAATATTACTTACCATTTCTGCAATTGTATGCAGAATGTATGGAGACCCATGATACATTACAGATGTTGTAATTTTCCATTAAAGATTTTATCAAAAACTATGCAGCCCTGTAGCATATAAATGCTGTAAGAAGAGAAAGGAATCGCAAAGACAAACAGAACTAAACGTGTATACGCAAGACTATAAACGACGACGAAAAAAATTTAAATTCATAAACTTTGACTTGAACGGATAGAGATTCATAACTCAGCGAGACAAATACCAAAGAATATTAAAGAATCAAACGACAAACGCGAAATACTCCACGGTGTAAGTGTTTGCCTTTATATTTCATCAAAATCATAAATCAATTTGATGAAATCACGCCTTTCTTCACCTGACGCTACATCGGAATTATATTGCCCATCGGCATCCCAACACGACGCGCGTCGTATACGAGTAAGGCGCGCGTTTTTTTTGCTTTTTTTTTTTTCAATAACCCACAGCAAAAACAACAGCAGCGACCGAAGCAAAGACGCAAAGTAACACACGATGAGAGGCCCTTCTTTTCTTCGACCGCAAGCCAATATGGACGAGATGGAGAGCGAAACAAGAAGAAGGAGACGCCGAGTCGGTATACGAAGACACGCAATTATGCAATCGCTGTGTCACTGCGTTAAAGTAATTCCATTAGTCCAGACAGGCATCCTCCTTCCTCCTCTCACTTTTTCTCTCTACTTGTGTCTGCTGTGTGTGTGCTTGTATAGGCGAAGGAAGAGGCAGAGACGTGGTACAAGAGGAAACCGTGCGCACATCCTTCGCGAAGGTCGCGCCCTGGCATTCCCGTCGCAGCTCTCTCTCTCTCTCCCTCTCTCTCTCCACTATAGCCATTGTACATGCACGTGTGTACAACGTTTCATGTGCCCCAGACTCGCGAGGACGCATTCTCTCGTCGTCCTCGTCGTCGTAGTCGTAGTCGTTGTCGTCGTCGTCGTCGTCGTCGTTGTCGTGCGCGACCGATTTACAACGTGGCACGACCCGAGGCACGTTCTCTTCCACGCTCCGCGCGCACGCGCGCGTTTCTTGTTATATGTATATGAAGAGAGCTCGGAGAGTAAAGCACAGCTTCATATGATCGATATAGCCCGTGGCACACGCGGCTGATTTCTGGATGTGATTAGATCCCGAGCTCTTGGAATCAGTCCGACCAATGTCTCTCTCTCTCTCTCTCTCTCTCTATCTCTCTCTCTCTATCTCTCTATCGCTCTCTCTCTCTGGATAAACTTTTTATTGTTCTGATTTTGTTCGCCCGATTTCTATTCTTGCAGGTCACTGTCGTATACTGGCAGTTTTTTGTCGTTCCGGAAGTGACGAGTAGATGGATGAGTGTGGATTGTACATTGGCTTCGTATATTCACTTTCGTACGTCCCGTCGCGACTTCTACGATAAGAGGAATATAGGTAAGCTATATTGAAGTTTTTGTGTTGAAAATAAAGCCAATTATACTTTTTTGATAGGTAATGTTTCTAACGTATCGATTGGTTCTTCAGTAAGTGCTTATTGAAAATAACATTTAATATTTCTACAATTTAATTTCGAGGCATATTTTAATAATCTTGTAAACGTAATCCTGGAAATTAGGTTGATCGGTCGATATTTGTCCTCTATGAATATTCAAGCAAATCAATGGCATTTTGAACGATCAATTTTTTTCCAATTTCATTAAAATCAGACTCAGCTATCGCGTTTCGCGCTATTAGACTCTATCCTCGGACAACACTGCAGTCTGTTTACTCGGCGATTAAATCTCAAGGTGGTTGCAGTGTCTCCGCGAGGTATGCGGCGCGTCGGGCTCTAGGAGACAGAGGGAGAAAAAGAAACGTGACGGAAAGCAGAAGGCTGCCCGGAGAAAAGGAAAAGCGAGAGAAGCGGAGAGAGAGAGAGAGATGGATAAAAGAGAGGCCCTGACAGGAGGTCGCTGGAGCTGCGCCGCCGCCGCCGCCGCGGAACTCCACAGTGCGCGCACACGGGGGACTGGCACATAGCTGGTGGTGGTGCCCCCCACGGGGCATGAATCACCGCCTGGGACCGCCGCCGCGTGTCTTGTCGCCCCGGTGAGGAAGGTGACAGCTGTCAAGCGTGTCCGCGCGCACGCCTATACATATATATACGTATACGTGTAGGCGGAAAGCAGAGGACGCCAGAGAGAGAGAGAGAGAGAGAGAGAGAGAGAACCTTCCGTTCGTCTCTCCTCCCAAGCATATACACTTTATCCATCCACACTCGCATCGTCTTTCCGTACCCACTGCTGCTACCGCTGAAACTTTTTCCCTTTCTACGATTGCCTATCGCGCGATGCGTGAAATCGCGCGTCTCGCCGAGCCCCGCACAAAAGAGAGATTCTAAACCTAGCGTGTGCGGCTGTATAGGGTTACCCGACGGCTTAGGAATTCTACTTGCCTGTAGGATAATTTTTAGCGAGATTCTTTTTCGTCGGAGCAGAGGCGAGGAGAGGTACGCTCCCCGAGGTGTCACATCGTTCCCACTATGTCAAGCCCATTATACTCATTGCGCACTGAATCACGCTTTCAGATATTCTCATGCGCACCGCACCGTGAAGAATAGTATAATGACATCATTACGTAGAGTCATCGTTTTGCGAAACGTATGTATACGCTCTATAATATATATATATATATATATGTATATATAACGCTCGCGCGCTTATCGACTCGTCGCATAAGCTTCGCTCGATCGAGATGACTAAATACCCGTCGTGACTTTATTAATTTAAAATATCCCCGCGCGAGCTCTAACAAGCTACAGGAGAGAGCTCGATACAGCTTCGCGATTACTTTTTATACGCGTCATTATAGAGTATACGGGGATTTTTTTTTAAATTGAATTAAAAGCTACGTGCGCAGGCAATTAACTGTATATACCGCTGTGCAGAGCTACACAACTCCGTGAGCAGCTGTTTTAAATATAATGCCTATATATATGCACGTGCGAATACGGGATGGAATAGCAAGTTGTTTTCTTTTCTTTGGCAAGATGTGTATACATTTCATGTTTCAGTAATAAAAAGGATCAAAATTTTTTTGTTCGTATATAGCTATTTCAATAATAATTAACGCCTAGCTATCCATTAATTTTATGGAAACATTTAATTTTTCTCATCAATAGGCGTCAGGATGTGTCGGAATAGTCTAAAATTATCGTTAAGTTAAATGTTTACTCATATATCCGATTATAATATCTCAATCATTATTTCAAATTTACGATAAAAGTATACCTATTGCAAATCTGGAAAAGTAGTTAAAAAGCGTGTTAAAAACCAAAACTTTTTTTAATCCATTCGCATAATTGCAGTATCGATTCTCTTTTTATCCTGCGCCTGCCTGTTAATCATACACTTAACGATACACTACGTCGCAACAAAGTTAGCGGTCAGCGCAGTGCCAACAACCGGCATAACTCAAGCCATCAACGGTATATGTACCTGCACCTCCGCCAGATATATACAAAAAGGCACACCGAATGCATTTTGACACTCGGAATAATTACATTTACATAAGATTGCAACAAATTGCACCGGGTGCGCAGAGCCGAGGAAGATGCGTTAATTGCGCGCAAGACCGTGGGCGCCGGCGCACGCGCGGCGCTCCGATCGCTGCGGAAAATCGCCCATTAGCTCGGCCGCACGATATCGCCCAGGGGGTAGATCATGCCTCTTAAGCTTCCAAGGCCGGCTTGCAACGAAGGTAGCGGATGACCAAGTTTGCACGTTAATAACAGCCGGCATGCCGCTGCTGCTGCTGCTGCCGCGCCGTTGGGCGCCAATCCCGCGCACCTCGTGCAGGCCTTTACGTAAGCGATCGCTCGCGATTATGCGGAATTCACCTTGCTCCTCGAGCGCGCGTCCCCTTTTTACACTTCCTATTTAGATCATCCCGTGTGGATCTATGGAGCGCAGCCTGCGACACACACACACACACACACACACACGCGCGCACACGCAAACGCACACCACTCGTAAATTCACTGCTGCTAAGTAATGTCCGTTATATATGCGACTCTCCCTGCAAATGTGTATGTGTGTGTAGACTGGGCTACTTTACGACTTGTTAAGGATTTCCGAGATTCGTTAGAGCGGCGAGAGAGTGAAATCGTTACTTTGCGAGCCTGCCGCGCGCCTCTCGCGACTTCGGTAGCGAAAAAGTCGACGTGGCATGGGATAAAGTCACGCGGAAGCTGTGCGCCCGCTCCGTGTGTGTTGCGTCATATTAATGTATTATACGCGTGCGAATTTATCGGAACGCTAATGGCTTGTATTAAATTGAGAGGTTGGCGGCTATGTGGATGGGAATGAATTATTTATTTTGACATAGGTAAGAAGCGCGCGGCGAATGAAAATAGCCTATACCGAGATTTCTGCATGGTGATTACTTTCAATCGACCGTTCTATCGAGCACATACGTTAAGTATAAAAGTCGAATGAGAAAAAGAGAAAAGAAGAACTGAGCAAAGGAATATACGCAAGATAAGAAGTGAAGTAGTCCAAGGGCTTTCTTCTAATTGCAATGATTAAAAACTTTTGTTAAACGCTTTAAGTATCCACTAATAAAAAAGTATAGTAGTTAAATTTCACCGATAATTAATACACATCTTTCATTCAAATTTTCTCTTCGCATAAATCGAAATGGTCCGCACTTTACAATCTAGGCTACATTTGTTAGAAACTAAAATCACTAAATTAATCAGCCGATATGTTTTGACGATAGTACAAATAGCTAGCTTCTTGATCTCATAATTTATTTTACTCCATTTCGAGTATTGCAGCAGCAGCAGCTACTACAGACAAAACTGTCCAAATCGAAACAATATAATAGTGGACGTACGCTAATGGTCGCACACTAAATTCCACGCTGGTCCACATCGTGAGCATTACGCGGGACCGTGCCACCACCATAAATTACAAATCCGCGAGCCATAAAATTTGCAGCTTCATAAATTAGTATTTTAATTTGTATTGGCGATAAATCATGCATTGCACTCGCACGCGCGCGTATAAACCGCACCTTAAAACTCCTATCTCTTAAGTAAAATTTATGCTTTGATGCGAAAGAGACTCTCGAGTGGCCGTGTAGTATGTACTAGCAAGTGCCGGGACCTTAATCAAGAGAAATTAAACAAAGTCCCAATATCATCGCTGCGCTCTCGTATGACTCGCGGGAATGGAATAAATTCATCGAGTATATTTGCTGCGTCGCGCACATCTCTCTCTCTCTCTCTCTCTTTCTCTCGTGTCGTTCCTTTTCCGCGTGTGTCACGTTGTAAGTATAACGAGTTTGTCTTTCTTCTCTCTCTCACTCCCTCTCCCTTTGGTCGGAGGCAACGAAACGAGTCGCGACGTGGCGCCTTCCTGAAAGAAACGATAATCGAAACATCAAATCGGTCTTGTACCGTGCGAGACGCATCTCTTTTCTCTCTTCCCCTCTCGACTTTGTGGTCGTGACTGGCTTTGGTCTTGGTAAGTCTATATCGCGCTTACCACGTCCACTCGGCATTCCGTAGCTCTTGTATCGACTCTTGCTTTTCTTCATTTTCCTTTTTCCTTTATTTTTTGTTTCCGTAATGGAATGGGAAGAATCTTCGAAGAATAATTGCTTTAACAGCTGAAATGTAAAGCGTCAGTGTGAATCGCTATTATTTCAATTGAGAAAGGCTGTTCTTATGGTAATTTCAATGTAAATATATACTAAACCCTGAAAATGATGAAGTGAAATTTCCGCAAATCAATGACTTTTTACGTCCTCGAAATTAATTTTCCTTGCATTTGACCTAGAGCCTTATTGACCATGAATAGTACAATCTCTGCGTATAATGTAAATCGCATGATGTAGCAATTAAGAAATTCCAACTGAAGCTGTTCAAAGTGAAACACAAAAAAAAACAGTTTTTTCATCGATCTCCACGAAAAGCAGGGCGAATAATATAATATCGATATACAGTTGGATAAAGGAAATGTAGCTCACCGTAACACACTCCAGCGATTATCGATGAAAATCACTTAGGTCAAAAAGAGCGAAATTTCAATTCATCAATAACCCCCTCGCGCGCTTGCACGTAATTTATTTGTCTTATCTCTGGCGAGCCCAAAGATTCATGTCCGTGCGCATGCTTTATGCTCTCTCTGCGCAAAATAAACCGTTCAATAACAAAACAAATTAAAATCCTTATCTGGCGCGCCACGGCAGTTTCTCCTTATTCATCCTTTGACTGGTGAACATCTCGTCGCGCTCGCATCACATGTCCTCACGCAACGCTTTTTTTCTTCCCTCTTCTCGTGAACTCTATTTTCGCGACCTTGTCTCTCTCTCTCTCTCTCTCTCTCTCTCTCTGTTAGTCAGAGGAGCTGTACGCGGTGCAGTGATTACATGTACGCGTGACGCCGAAGCGTCTCCTTATCTTTTTACTCACTCTGCTCGTGTCTCCCTCTCGATAATTTAATGCCGCACGTCCGGGGCATTGTCGATTTTACGAGGAGATAAGTGCCGCGAATAATTCAGCGCTCAATCTATTGGCACGGATGGCAGCTCCGAGTCGCGGGCCGATATCTTGACGTTTGAATCGAACCGGGACGAGTCGCGGGACGGACGCGTCACGCTATTACTTTACTCGCCAACACCGCTTCATCGCTGATGGCACGAGAGCAGGACCTCTCTTTCTTTCCCTTCCTCAGCTCTCACTCTCACGTGTGTGCACGCCGATGCACCGCGGAGATCCGAGACCGAGGCGCATGTCGCTCTTCACCGTTAGCGCGAGCGCGCGCGCATTGACAGAATCGTAACGCCTTGTCTCGCTTAAACGTCCCCGAGTCCTCTCCAGAGGTGATGCGCACGAGACCATGAGAGCGGAAAAACAGCCAACTAGAAAGCTCAATTCCAGTCGTGTGACTCGTATAGAAGCTGGAAAAGGCGACCAGGAGGAGGTTGGGACAACTGGGAGAGAGAAAGACGGCTATCGGGAAGTTTTTCAGAATATCGGTGCGGGCTGATGGCCTCACGTGCGCTGGGACTTTGTTGAGTTCTGATGAGCTGGGGATTATGCGCTAATCGTCCGTGTTTATTTTTAGAAAATGAAAAAAATAGTCTTTAGTTAAAGTATGATAATTTCTGTAGAAAAATGCTTAAAAAAATGCGCTGACCAAGTTTTCAGAAAGTTTTCAGAAGCTATCGTTCGCTGTTATTATTAACCATTTACTCTTTAACATCAACATTGCTAAACTCTAACCGTTATTCCTGTACATAACTATCAACGTTAATAAACTTAACATAGTTTTTAGCTCTGCAAAAATAGGTAACCACCTACAAACATTATTTGATCTCCCTAAGTAGTAGCGGTTTAACTTGATCAGACGTAATCGTTTTAAAAACCTGCTTGTTTATTTTTCAATCACTGTCAACTGCGTATTTTTTAATTTTATTTCTCTAGTACTCTACATACATTGATATTAAGCTTATTCGAAAAATGAATGTATATTACACGACGTTTTTTTTCACCATTACATAAAACATCAAAGTCCATCAAAAGTTAAAAAAGTTTAATAATAATAAAATTACTTAGCTTGATTGACTATTTAAAAAATGACTTATCCGCACACGAAACTTCATCATTTCAGGATTTAAATTGGAAAAGCTATTTCCTTTCTCCGCGGTAAGCGCGTCTAGTCGGTGCACCTTCGTGCAGTAATTGAGCGTCTAAGAATAGGCCAAAGTGGAACAAAAGAAGCAAATGAAGAAAAAAAAACAACACATAGAATATCCGACATGATTTTGTCACGAAAGCCGTCGACGCGGCGAGCCTTTTGTAGGCCTCGCGAAAGTGGCCGGTTTATTACCGCGAACGCCCGGTGGATCGGCGCAGCTTCCGCGTGACGCGTGACACCCGGGGGCCACGGCGCTCTAATATAACGGTGCGCACGAAACGACTGCAGTATTGAGCCGAATCGGCCGACGTGTATAGCTGTCGCTTCGCGCTTTAATCGATATGATGTCTGCAAGGTTTCCCTCACCCCCGCGTGTTCGACAACGCGCTCGGCTCGACTTGTCGTTTTTCTCCATTGTCATCGGTAGGGGAGGTGGGATTATTGTTCGGGCTTACGTCGCGTGACACTTGCAATGCGCCGTGCAATTGACCTCGTAGCACGCCGAGACTCTCGCGAGAGACTCGGGACTGTTTATACCGATGGGAATTGTGTATACTTGTATATAGGCGGTTATCTCGGTTCGATCCGTGCGGGTGTTGGAAGAAAGTTGCTGGTACAAAAGAGTTAACGATTTGTCGCTGAGTTTGTTTTTTCACCTTTTTTGTTTTGTTTAGGATCGAGGAGTGTCGTGAGATTTCGCAAGATTGCTGCTGCTCCAATGACTTGCTTGAAACTCTTATGCAGCTAAAAGAAATACAATATTTTTACAAATTTATCTTTTCTAATTTAAGAACTTTATTCAGTCATTGGTATAACTGTATGAAAATACTATACGAAACAACGCAACACGAATAACACTGCCATTATCACCAATATTGTTTAGAAAATAATTTAAAGTAGAAAAATAATTTTAATTTATTCCGATGAAATATTTACGTTCAATACTTGCTCAATTAAATATTTGACAGATTTTTCTTGAAACTGTGTATGTTCAATTTGGTCATTAAAATTTTGAATTTCAGGTACCTGTGAACCAAACGTTTAGAAATTACGTAATTTAACTGACGGAGAAATTAATGTAGCATTTGGAATCTGGTCTTTTTTGTCGTTTGTTTATATGCATACATCGGACCAAAAGGTCAGCCTATAATAGTTGTACAGCATTAGAGAAAGCGTTGTATATGACTCAAGCCTCTCGGTTGCCTTGATATTATTCCTTCCGCATATTCCTTGTACACTTTAACTCTTTCTTCCAAATCTTATTTCGCTACAGGAAAGAGTATTTACTTATTATCAAGTATTATGTTGTATGTATCGACGAAAAACAAACATGTGTAAATATACTGCATTTACAGTTCTAATTTATTCACTGAAATAATTGTTCATAATTTGCTTGTATTAGAATGCTTTAAAAATACATATATATATATATATATATATATTGAACCCAAATTTAAGTTAAGATAATCGCTAATAAATCATCATCGATTACTCGAGAGTTATAAATTTTATAACCTACGTTTCCACTTTACAGCTATTGTAATCCATGACCCCGAACGAATGCTAGGACAGATTAAACGTTCGCACCAATACGGTCATTCATTGCTGGAGTCAATGGATTATTCCAGCAACTAAACTGTTCTAAGTCTGCAACCAGCAGCAACAATATAGCGACTTCCAATATACATCCAATATCAAAGACTCTCTCTTTCACCTCGACACTTCTCATCATTCGTCTCTCTCCTTCCCGTAAATTTTTACACGCTCTCCCCCACCTCCTCCACCCCTATATCGGTGATACAGCTACACAGAGAGAGAGAGAGAGAGAGAGAGAGAGAGAGAGAGAGAGAGAGAGCCGAGCCTCGTCGTTGCACGCAGATACGAGCTCGCATTATAAGCCGGGTCTCGGTGTCGCGCCGTGTTCGCGGACGTATTTACGAGCATTTTACCCGGTTATCGCATAAGCGCACACGTATACATACACGCACACACGCTCACGTGCAGTACATGCGCGACCAAATCCACCGTCGCTATCCTTATACGTGTATAGGTAAATGCTCGCAGCCCTCTCGCTCTCCAATCGAAGCTTTACTTTA
>UELU01144531.1:34904-56386 GCA_900490025.1 Megastigmus dorsalis
CACAGAGAGAGAGAGAGAGAGAGAGGGAGAGAGAGAGAGAGAGAGGGAGAGAGAGAGAGAGAGAGGGAGAGAGAGAGAGAGAGAGACGTGAACGCATGCATGTGTGCGGGTAGAGCGACGCAGGACAGTTTTATACGCGACGGCGAAAGAAGGAACGAATGGGTGACACGGAGCGTTGGACGCGTTCGTAAATTCATTGCTCGAGTCTGTCTGGGTGTGCGTGCGTGTGTGTGTGTGTGTGTGTGTGTGTCGGCATATAAGCTCTCTAGGGCGCGAACGGGCCGTGTTCGTCTATCGTGGGAACGTGACACTTTCACGCCGCTTATCTAATTTATCCGAAGGTCGCTCTCCTCGCTTATATGCAAGCGCGCGCGAACCAGCGCTCACCCGCGATCCTGTCTGTCTGCCCGCGCCGCTGCTTTCTGTGCAGCTAAGAGAGAAAGAGAGAGAGAGAGAGAGAGAGAGAGAGAGTTGGTGCGTATACGCGCAGGACACGCGGCGGCGGCGGAGAGATATCATAACCGGTGGGCCTCCGTACACTCTCTCTCTCTCTCTCCCTTTCGCACGCGCGCGAACCGAGAGCTAAGCGGTAAGAGAGCGCGAGCCGAGAGACCGAGCACTAAAGTCACGCATGTTTAATCGATTTACGTTCCACTTTAACGGCCAGCCGCAGCCGCCGCCGCCGCCGGCCGCGGGTCTCCGCGTATATGTGCAGCCTATCCACACATGCTGCATGCGCCGCCTGTACAGTCTGTGTGTAAGCGGCCCCGATCACGAATTGATGGGCCAGTGCGCATACATATACGCTCGCTATAGGGTCTCTCGAACTACACCGTGGCCTGCACAAATTGCTTTACGCCTGGAAATTGGCTTTTTCTATAAGCTGCGTGTATCGCGGCCCGTGTATAGTCTTGCGTTGTTTTTCTTGGGGCTTCCCGCGGAATCACCGCTGTGAATCTATACAGCTGCCGGTTGATTTTAACGATGACCCGACGAGCCGAACGCATGTGCGTTTCCTTTGGGTGTGGATGCCTCGAGCTAAATGCAAAAAATGTGGGTGCTTTAAAAATCAGTTTTAATTAGACGAGAGATTATTGGAACTGTCGTAGTAATAAGTTTTAATGAAATAAAATTTACAGTTAGATTATATGTTGTAGTCTGCATAGAGCAAGCTCGGTATATGGTAAAAATCGTTTAATGCTGATATTATAGAAAAAGACATTTGATACTGTGGTGTATATGTATGCGTAAGCTTGCGATGTAAGATGATACTAGTGAGAGCTAAGTGGAACGTGTCAACGGAATCTAACGCGAAAACATTATTGTAAATCCGCGTGAATATAGTTTGAGCATCAGAACTTGCGATCTGATTCTGAAATGATATACAATAGTTAAATAAATGCTGTTTCTCCTTCGAAAGTAATAGTGAAAAAATCAGTGTTGACGTGCACTCGAATTCATTTAAATATCCTAAAGATTAGACAATTTATTAAATTTGTACAAAAAATCTTAGAAATATAATAAACATAACTAATTGGAAACATATCTCAACTTTTTTTTTTATTGAAAGCTTTAAAATCTTTGTATAGAATTTAATTCTTATTCACTAAAAACAAGAATACAATACGTTTATGTTACATATATATGTATATATTATTTATTTATATCTCAACTTTATAAGAACTTGAGCTAAATAGTTTTCGATACAATAAACCATTTTTAGCCAATCTGGTAACGAAAATGGAAAATCGACTTTTAAGTAGATAACGCCGAGTTTTGTAGGACCTAGGTATTCGTCAAGCATTAATTTTTTTTCCCTTTGGATGAGGCGGACTCTTTTAAACATATATATATGTTTTCTTCCCCTCAGAAATTATCTTTCCATTGCGAACATATAAAATTGTTTCCTTGTTTTAGAATGGAAAGCTGATCACACCTTAACAGTAACGCAATATATAGAATATGCAGTGCAAGCATTCAACCTCTTAGATCGAGAGAAAAATCAAAAGAACAGCATCTTTCGCACTCGCAGCCAGTATAATTTTGTCGTACGAGCACAGATACATATTCAGCGCACACACTCGGAATGTATCCCCTTAAAAGTGCAGCGACACCGGCCCACGTCCGCGGACATCTTCATTTCCTCGTTCACCGGCTGGCGGAGCGCGAGCCACCAAAGTCCAGTTTCACGCTCGTAAAGGCATCATTGGCATACCGCAATAGTGCAGTTGACCCTTTATGCACAAGGCGACGCACTCGCTCTCTTCCTCTCTCTTCCTCTTCCTCTCTCTTTCGCTCTTGCACACTCGGAGCACTGCACGCACTCGCTCAGCGATGTCTCCGCGGGCTGTATTACGAGATGCAAATGGTCCCGCACAAGTCCTCTCCCTCTTTCTCTCTCTCTCTCTCGTGGACCGTTTCTCCAAGGCTCGTTAAACGTATAAATCGAGTCGACGGAGAGAAAACGCGCTAGAACCGTTCTCTCTCTCTCTCTCTCTCACCCACTGCAGATGCGAGGGACGCAAGAGAGTCTTCGAAAGAACGATGAATATTTAATTCCTTCACGTGTGTGTAAGCGTGGCGCAGCTCTGAATTTATAGCCGTTGCACGCGAGCGCGGTGAGATTGGTCGAACGTCCGACTTGTGACATCCTTCTCTCTCTCCCTCTCGTAAAAATGTCCCGATCGTGTACACGTATATGTGTGTACTCGGGTCTAAATATTGGCGAACATTCCGTACAATGCGAGCTGTTTCGAAAGTTGGCGCCGAGGCCGTGTGCGCGCGCATGTTGGATTAGTCAAGTTTTGCGCGCTTACGAAAATATTTTCAATGCGCTTTGTGCACTCGCGTGGGGAGGAGAGGTGGCCGTCGATGAGGTTGCAATGCAAATCCATCGGTGTGTATAGAGCGATCCTTTTGTCTCTTATTCATTATTTTTCGATAGTGTGCTTTATTTACGATGATTGAATTTTGGCGAGGAGACTTGATGGATGGACTGTGTTTAACTCCTCATGCTTTTGCATTGATTTCATTAATGGCTTTGGATTTTCAACGCTTGTATAGGACACGGATTGGTCAATAACCCTCTGACACACGGGCTGAATTGACACTTGAATGCCGTGGTGTATACGAAATTCGCAATGATTATTATTCATCGTACGGAGGGGAAGGCGCACGGGCTGCAGGAAAAGAAAAGCCATTTATATTTTATTCGCGCGGCTGCGATATTTGCATAATCGCGAGTGAATCGTCGAAGCGGACAAAGATGAAGTTTGTAACCGAACGACTACAATTCCACGGCGTAATATCGAGAATAAATAATAATTCTCTTCTTCAGCCGCGGTGCACGCAATGCAAGCAATATAACGACGTTATAAGTCTTAATCAAATAACATCATTATCCGAGCGCTAACCACTGCGCAGGTGCGTACAACGCGCGTCTTCATAAACGCTTCCCATCATAATAACCAGTTGACTATATACGAAGATTCCTAATTATACAATATTTCCGCGGTGAAGCGGCTCGACGCATCTCACCGCCGCGGAATAAAGTCAAGCGCTCGCGCGTGAAAAACGAAGAAGCACTGCACGAACGAACGAGGAGAGCGACGGGCGACAACCCGTTTTCCCGTGGCAAAAATCCAGCCCAACCGAGCCTATACCTACATTATCTTAGAGGGAGGGAAGGAGAAGAAAACAAAAAATGTTCGATGAGACTCTGCGCGGCAAAGCCCGGCTGATTCTCTCACCCTTTCTGCCAGGTCTCTCTCTTCTCTCTCTCTCTCTCTCGGTCCCGCATGCCTCGCGTTGTATGCACATACCCACACGTCTCTCTTCGGCCACATGCAGCATCTCACGAATCTTCCCGGGGCGCCTATACGTATACATATACGCGTATATAGCAGCTCGAGTCTGTCTCGTATACCCAGGCACACACACACATATATATATATATACACGGCGATCCGTGTGCGGAATGAACGATCGACGGCCCATGTCACCGAGATTCCCCGTCCATCTATATATCCATCCCCTATACTCTCTCTCGCGGCGAGAGCGAGCGAGTCCCGCCGCGATATGCAAATATGCCCTTGGGCCTCGCGCATCCTTATATATACTTAGCGGCTCGTCAAAAGCTCGCTCGCGCGCGCGCAGCTCCTCTCCTCTAATCTTAATTCGCTTATCGGATTACCCCGCGGCCTCTCTCTCTCTCTCTCTCTCTCTGTGGATGTGCGCCTGCAGGCCGCCAATGGAGATGTTTTTTGCGCGAGGGCGCTGCAGCAGCGAGCACCCCGAAAGATAATCCGGCGGGTATGGTAATTCAAGAGCCCTGATGTGCTCGCGAGCGCTAAGAGTCGAGCGGGGTCCAGAGCGGGCGAGGAAGTAGGTGCATCATCGCGACGATGTTACATATATATACGTGGAGGCCTGGAGAGTATACGGATATGCACATCGCGTCGTTCGACGTCGTCGCTGATGAAAGCAGCTATGGAGATGTATACGGGAAGGTGGTTTGTCCCGAAAGAAAGGCTCTTACTCTATTAGTATCATATAGTATTACATATAAATAAACCTGGCTCTCGATATTCAAGTAATTTTTTTTTTATTATATTGACCTCGTATTATAAAACGCTTCGCAACCAATAAAACTTTTAAGTGCGGTTGTAAACATAATAATTATAGAAATAAATCCGTTGATTTTCATTCAAGGCTCGAGCTACTTAAAAGGTACAATATTTAACAATAATTTATTAATAACTGTACATGGTAAGAGCTTTTTTTCAAGTCAATCTCATCTAAGCGCGGCGCTCAACTATCAGCGTTTCCGCTAAAATTATAATGCAAAACTAGACATTTATATTTTCGTCTCGTAAATTTTGCTCCTAGCTTGTGCACTTTTTTCTTCCAGCCGCTCAGCTCTTAATACTCATTAGCGACAAAGAAAATTGTTACTCACCAAGGGGGCTGAGCCGAGCAAAAAACAAAGAGCAGCGCGGAGCCTAACTGGGAAAGGCAAAAAAAAACACAAAACAAAAAAAAAGAAATCACCGCGCGCTCGTTGACTTCATACGGAGGCATGTACTTTTCATAAATTCACTCCGAGTCGAAGCTGGCCTGTACAGCAGCACAAAGAGCTAAAATAAGGCGTTTAGCGATACCGCGCGAGATCAAAACCTCCCTGCGCGTCCGTGAGAAATTTACGAAGATCCTTTGACTGTAACAAAAAATTGTAGGAGTAACTCATAGCTCCGCAGTACGCGAAAATCTGCGGCGCTCTCGTTCAACCCGTCGAAATGCGCCGATTTTGTCCAGGCTATATAGACAGTATAAGCCTGTGTTCGGGTCCCAGCAGCAGCAGCAGCAGCAGCAGCAGCAGCAGCAGCGCAGAAAACAGAGGCTTTCCCTCCATTAAGACGACTTTTCTTATATGTATCGAGACCTCCTCGAAAGTTATTAGATGCATAACTCCGCTAAGGGACATGAAAAACCGGCTCGTAAAGCGTCCCCTGCGACACTAATAGCCGCACACGCTCACTAACAACTCTCGCGCGCACACATACACACACACACACAGGCTTACGAAGATTGCGGAAACGCCGTTGTTGAAAAAAAAAAGGAACGAACGAAAAGAGTCGCGCGCTCCCGGTGCATATAAGAAACACACACACACACACACACACACACACACACACTAGTTTGCAGAACGGTGAAACGGCGCCGTTGCTTTACGTATGGAAATTTCGCAAAAAGTGGGTGAGCGCTTTACGGCCTTATATATACGCGACGAGGACTACGAGGAGGACGACGACGACGACGACGACGACGAGGACGACGAGGACGAGGAGGAGAGAGGAGAACTGCAGAGATTGCAACATTGTAGAGATCGCGATATGGTAGAGCGGCGCTCGGCGCGATCGGACGACTTTCTTGAAAAATCGCGCGCGCGCGCGCAAGGCAAGGAGATTCCTGATGGCTGATAGAGCCATACGTCGTAATGTCTCCACTCTACCCCCTGAGGGCTAATGTAGTATATACCCGTGTGTATGTGCGTGTATGTGTGTAAGTGTGTGTGGGTCGGTACATAAAGTCGCGCATCGAGGTTAGATGCTTTTCCTTTCTCGTATATATATACACGGCTTAATTGTCGGAGCATAATTAGCGCCGGAGCCTCTATCTGCGCGCCGATGTGCAGTCAATCGTCGGGCAAGAAGAAATCGATTCATATACATATGTGTATGTGTGTGTACATAGGCTTACAACGAGGCACGACTATGATGTCGCGACGATGATTCCTTCATATATACATGTTCGAGTGAAGATGCCGGTGTCTTGCTCTCGATATGTGTGTGCGCGCCTATACGTGTGTGATGTAAGGATCGATTTTAATCTAGGCATTGCTTCATTAGGAGAGTGCCGGTGAGCGGCTGCAAGAGAGAGAAAACAGTTGGCATCTTAACGAGCGCGTGGCTCTTAATTAATTGTCGCTTAGATTGTGCTATGGCCTAAGGCTCCCCACTCGCTCTCTCTCTCTCTCTCTCTGTGTCTCTCAATCGTGGTGTACAGGCAATGACGAATTCACGAGCAAAAACAAATATTGCGCACGTATAGAACGACATAACTGTATACACACGCGATGCCCCCGTGGTTCTCACTGTGTCACGCAGCGCGTTATATACCAATGGGCTTCGACAGACACAAGACTTAATGCATACGAGAAATAAATCTCTAACGTACAAAAGTGCCGCATCTATAATTCGTCACACTTTTTTTTCATCTAATTAAACGCGGATATAATATTAAGATCAACAGTGCGAGAGGTTGGTATATAGCGCAGTGGTAATTTAGAATATAGCCACGATATCAAACTTCACCTGCACGCATAAATACATACATTATTCATAACTCGATCGATCGGCTTTATATATAAACATCTCACTCGCATAATGAAGCTATTCTTGATTCAATTTAATTCAAACAGGACCTCACCTAACGCTCCTTTTCTCCCTTTATTATTTATATATCAATTGTGGCCAAAGCTTTCATCCATAATCGGACAGGGATATACACACATATATATGCAAAGGCCACAATTACGGAGCTCATAAAAATCCCAAGCAATTATCGACACAATGTAACCGAATACGCACACACACACACTCCGTCGTTTTATTTTCAGCGAATCGCATGTATGCTCCTTCCGCGGCTCTCTTTTTCCCGTGTGCGGTGCATCTCGTTCGTTTCCTCTCTCGTGGCGGCTATGTCCAAGAGTCAGAGAGAGAGAGAGGGAGAGAGAGAGCGTCAACCGGTTTGTCCGTAAGCAAACTAGTCAAACCAGAGCTCTGCGCGCGCGGCTACGCTGCTGCACTCATTCGCTTCCTCTGCACTTCTCTCGCCTCGCATTTTCACTTTCGCATATATAATAATTGTGACGAAAATCTCGTCGGCGGTGCAGCTGCGGCGTGACGATTTTATCGGGGTCGAAAATCTGTGCGAGAACGAGGACAACTACGCTGCGGAGATAAAAGAGAGAGAGGGAGAGAGAGGAGAACGCGCGCGGGTCAGATATGACACAGGATGCGCACCGGATGTAATAAAACCATCTTTGGCGAGGTCTTTTCGACACACCCACGCCTTGCCCGATATGAAAGCGCGGCTCTTTGCCGTGTGTGTCTCTGTGTGTATACGTGCAGTATGAACTCTCGGCTCGCTATAAGAGGAAAGGTTGCACTTTCGAGTGCCGGACGATTTCCGAGTAAAGCTCGACGCTCTTCTCTCTCTCTCTCTCCCTCTCTTCGTCTCTCTTTCTGCTGTATAGCGTGTGCAGTAATGACAACCGAGAGGGTTTCCGTGACTGAGATTGCTACTCTTTCTCCCTCGTATATATGCTGCAGTCTCGCTTTTAATTCAGCATAACTAATTTCGAGTTAGGCTTGTTTATTATTAGCGCGGACGAGGTGTGCTTAATGATACGAGCTAGAAGAACTGTTTATATCGGAATGCTTATTGAGCATTTAAGTATGATTTTAATTATGATGCGCGGACTGCGATCGTCGCGCACTAATTTTCGTAATGATTGAGATCTATAGTTACTATAGTTTACTATACATGTGTCTTCTGTATATGATTATATCAAGACTACATTATATTTTCATAATCGAGAAGCTGATTGCAATCGAAATAGAGTCGCAATAAAATAATCAATTTTCAATGTTATCAATTTTTACGCTATATACAAAAACATAGCTCCTAAAAGCTATTTCGGCAATAAAACTACACGAAAAAAGGAATCTCTCGCTTATCTTATGCAACGGCTTTTAAGCCCCTTTTCTCGAATCAGCCACAAAGATAAACATCTCCACAGGATAAACGTAATCACGGGGAGCTTAGAACTGGGATCGCGGAAAGGACGACCTCGTCGTCGCCGCAGTATATTCTCTGGACGATCGTGCTGTTATTTTATTAATCAAAGCTATATAGTA
This sequence comes from Megastigmus dorsalis, assembly GCA_900490025.1. Classification (NCBI taxonomy): domain Eukaryota; kingdom Metazoa; phylum Arthropoda; class Insecta; order Hymenoptera; family Megastigmidae; genus Megastigmus; species Megastigmus dorsalis. The sequence goes on from UELU01144531.1 coordinate 43,385, forward strand.
ACAAGTGTCGGAGCAGCCTTTTTACACACACACACACACACACACACACACACACACACACACACTTGCAGAAATCATCCATAGCGGAAGCGCGTGCGGCTATACTCGTGCGCTGCACTTGTAAATACATCGAGATCGAGAGCGTGGAAGAGCTGCAGCGAGGGCACAAGTGCAGCAGCACCACCACCACCACCAGCAGCAGCAGCAGCGCGCGTATGTGCACTGTATATCGAGCGAGGGAATTAAGGCCCAGCGCTACTCTCTACATAGCCATCCAGCCCATTGATTAATACTCGGGCATATGTAGCGATAGTTAGCGAGTGTCACGAAGTCTGTGTGTGCCGGGGCGAGGCGCGCGCGCAATGATTAATGACGCTAGGCTAATCGAGCGGAAACCAGAAAATAGAAGACTTCTTCTTCGTCTTCTTCGCCTTCCCTTTCCCGGATGCCTCTATATACTTCTACACGCTTGTATATATGGTGTGCGTAGAGGTAATATATAGATAGGATAGATTTAGCAGAGTTGTCGTCGGTTTCGTACGCGGCAATTTCGCCAAGACATTTCATAATACACTTTTTCCAAGCCCGGCCAGCTCTCGTGCACGCGTATAGCAGTTTCGCTATATATATACTAATATAAGCTTATGACAGTCGAAACGTAGCGCGGGACATTTGTAATGAGCTTGGGCGGCTGAGCGGTGCGCCGATGCATATTTTACCGTTGGTTAATATTATGATTGCCTGTATACGAATAACTTGTTTGCCTGGGAATTACACGCGAACTCGGCGAGCCTTTATGTATTCCTAAATAGGAGAATACAGCGTTGAGTCATTTGGGGAATGTTGTCCTTTCCCGCGTAATATGCGCGTATTATATACTGTACGCACACGTGCGCACGAAACGCATTTGGGCAGATATTTAATGCTCTATGTACGTAATCGATATAAGACCTTTTTTGCCTAATTAAAGTTCTTTCGCGGTATGGGGACTTTGCGTTTGACAAATAGCACAAATTGTTTCGGCGAGCATTCGCGATTTGCTTATTTGTAATTGGGTGATATCTATAAAATTTTATTGCGAATCAAAAACTGTGCGTTTGAAGTTTTGTTTTTATGCTCTTTGATTGCAGGTATGTAGAAAATATTGGGTTACAATTATTATACTTACGCGAACGATACATTTGAATTTATTATGCTAATGATGCTTGATCCCTGTAGCTGAGTTATTAAACGAGTCTGCTACGTGTATAACTAATAGTAACTTTTTAGATTAAATTAATATTTGTCACTTGTTACAAAAACATTGATGAATAATAAATTAGTAGTGAAAAACAATTGTTAGTCACAGAAAATTCAACCTAACGCAATTCAAAACAGATCGAAATAAAAGAGGCGCAGCGACTACAGCAGGCGCTATTCGTGAATCCGGCAAGGATAAATTGCACTTCGTCATCTCTGAGAATTCGCGAAGCCTGCAGATAAAAAGCCACAGCTATAGCTCGTCGAGGGGATAGGACAAGAGAGAGAGCGAGAGAGAGAGGGAGTGAGGGAGAGAGAGCAGACAGCGATCGTCGATTTCCACGCGTGGTTAGATCAGATGCGGTGAGTAGCAGTGACGGGCCTTTTAAATCATGCGGCGGTCTCTCGCTGTATGTACATATACATATACATATAGATATATATATATATATACACGTGTGTGTATGCGCCAGAAGTCAGCTCGCGCCGTTTCTCGAATTCCTTTTGCGTCCTTGCCTCCGCGGGCAGAGGATAACGAATGAGACCTGCCTGGGACTATACGCATTGTGTATACACACACACACACACACAGAGAGAGAGATAGAGAGAGAGAGACAACTGCCGCTGTGCCGCTGCAGCATCACGTGAGAAATACAGAGTCGCGCCACTATATATACGCGGCGATGTCACTCGATCTCCGCGACTTTCTCTCCGCCGCGCGTTCAGAGAGACAAAATGCGGAATGCCGAGCACGTTTCGAGACCGCGGAGACGGTATGCGCGCTCGCGTTCTCGAAAATCGGGACACACAGTCTCTCTCTCTCTCTCTCTCTGCAGGGCAGCACACACACACGCGCGATAATAAACGCAGCATCCGATCGCGAACGCGCGGCCGCGCTATTACGTAAAATTGATTTTTTCGCGCTCGATCCTCATGCCGCGTTTGGAGAATTATGATTCGCTAGCGGGTCGTTTGTTGCGAGCGCGCGCGCGCGTGTATAATTAATGGAGAGATGTTTTGACGAGTGTCGGCTGCGCGCTGGAATAATAAATACTGAGCCGGGGAGATGTTTGAAAGGAAACTGTTGTAAGAGCCGCGCGACGCGGATTCTTAGCAGCCTATTATACAATGTTTGCTTCTTTTGTAAAATCCTATGTTTGCTTCGCTTTGTTGGTAACTTACGACGATTGTAACGATTCTTTTGTTGGTTCGATCTACCGTGTGCCTTGGTTGGAACTGCTATACGAAACTAAATCGGAGAATATAAAATTATAATTTTTTTGGAAAAAAATTTCGAAGATTTTAATATCGAGGATATGATATTTTTAGAAAACGTGTATGGATGTCATCCATTACATCTCAGGAATCGTATCAATAGGTACAATTATAATATACGCTTCTGTAGATTTAAGAATGTATATTCTTGCAGCAAGAGAATAAATTTGAGGAAGCAAAGTGCCGATCTATCAGTAGCGCTTTAGTTCTACGTTTAATGCTTATATACTTTAATAATGTTTCCCTATCGTGCTTTTCATTCTTTCCATGGTCTCCAATAGGAACATTAAACAGCGAACCTTATCGCATTAGCAATTAGCATTGGAACAGATAAAACGACGAATTAAAGTAGCTAGATTATCAGAAATAACGAAGCATAGAATAGTGAGATTTTTAAGCATATTGCTAATAAAATCTATGCTCATTTTCGCAGCAGCACGAAGGTGCACTTTTGAAAATGGTGATATTGCGTCAGAGTTAACAGAAACGCAGAAAACCGTGGACGTATCTCATCGAATCGAATGCACGAGCAAACCTCTATTGGCACACTGTATGCAAAAAAAAATAAATAAATAGCAACGAAATACTCAGCAGCCGGTACACAGAAGCCAACACAGCACGCGGCATTTCTAATGGGTCGAAAGAAAAGTCCAAGCGCGAGAGCGTCAATAAAGTAATAGCAAATGAGAAACCCCTGCACATAGCGGAGAGTAAGGGAGGAGAGAGAAAAGAAGAGAAAAGAAAAGAGCGAAAGCCGCAAACGTCCCGGCGTGTCGTGAGGCGATAAATTTCCGAGTTCCCGGCCGAGGGTCTCTCTCTCTCTCTCTCTTTCTCTCTCGCCCCGGTAATAGTTGTAATAGTAACATTCATTAGCCTGGTAATCGGCGACCTATCGCGCGAGATCGTCCCACGCGACGTGGAAACGTCCCCGGCTGCAAAACACATGCACACAGAGACGCGTGTACTATACCTATACTAGAACGCTGTATATAGAAAGAGGACTCGCGTATATATGTATACACACGTAGAGAGAAAGAGAGATAGCAGCGCGATACGTTTTCGCTCGAGTACATTATTCTGCTATACGAAGAAAAAGAGCGAGCGAGCGAGCGAGCGAGGGAGGAGGAGGAGGAGGAGGAGGAGGAGGCGATAAAGTAAGGAAACTAAGTATCATTGCGAAATCGCCGCGGTACAGAGACTGGCGTATGGAAGATTATAAGCCACGCGCCGAGACACCGCAGATTATCATCGTACTTTATACGATAAACATACAAATGCATGGACACGCGCACAGGCCTTCCTCTCTCTCTCTCTCTCTCTCTCTCAATCTGTGAGTGCACTTATTAAAGTGCAGCGCTTTAGAGCTGCCCGCGAGAGAAAATTATTATAAATTCAAAGCTCATATCGGTTATCTACGATGCCTTTTTCGTCGTGCGAGCGCACGCGCGGCTCTAAGGTGGGCATGTGGAAAAGGATTCACGAGGTTTATATCGACGCGGGATTTCTCGAGCTTTAGGGCCCCTTACTTTAGTCACCGACGCGACGAGACAAAATTGTTCTCACCGTGGTCTTTTTAAGTTATGACGGCCGCGAGGCGTTCGACGTGCTCCTTACGAACGTTTCCGTCTATCGCTGATTTGTCGTTCCGGTATTATATTGAGAATTGTTTGAGAAAGTGGCCTCGTGCATTGGATAAACTCAGTGGGTTGCATCATCAACGATGCTGAAAATTCAATGATCATGCGTACTGACCAATCAACTATGCAATAAGAATATCTTTGATTGTTTCTTGAGCAGCTCTTTAATGAAAAAGTTTTATTATATATCTAATACTATTGCTGTTTGTTAATTGAACTATATTTTTTGTTCTTTCATTTTATAATCTATGCAGCTATTTCTATGTAGCTAATTAGCTAATTGGAGTATGCGATATTAACTTTGAAGAAAGGAGATACTAAAACTTAGTGGACTATTAGCCAAATTGTTGTTAAATACTATTAAACTTGAAAACTTTTTATACATTTATACATATATATATATATAAACTTGAGAACAAGAATCATTGTATCGAAAATGTAACTCTATATATAAAGGACTCAAATTAACACTTTGCTAAATTGAAATTTTCTTCATCACAATGCAATATAACTATAAATGTCATAAAGATTTTTGAGAGCACACGTGGTAGGAAAACCCAGCAGTCACTTATTTCCTTCTACAATATATCACTCGGACATAAAGAAAACCTTTCCTAAACACCGGACACATCTTGGATATCTTAAGCTATTCGTTTGTTATCAGAATAACCCGCCAGTTAATAATACGACAGACACAAGCACTATCTAGTGCTGGACTTTGTTGGTGTATCAAAGGCGAGTATGAAGATAATAATCAGTCTTGGCCATGCACTGCGGGCTCTCGAGCACAGAGTCGGTGCACGGCGACTCGGCAAAGCGCACGCGGGGACATATCGCGGGACACCGAGCGAAATGTATCAAAGTCCAGAAGCCCAGAGGGGGGGATAATGCAGAGTTAAGAGCGGGAAAAGAGTTGAGCAAGAGGAGAGAGAAAAAACAGGGAAAGAATTCTGGTAGAAAAAGGTTGTCCGGTCTCAAATCTTGGCGGTGCAATCGCACTCTCATGCACTCGATCCGCTGCACTCATGGATATATAATTTACTCGATTCGTTCTTTTCTTTTTTAATATCGAAATAGAATAAATGTTGCAATGTGTAGCAATTCCGCGGTGACTCATATTAGATGATGAAAAGGATATGCTGTAAAATTCTTGCAGAATATGGAATCAAATAGTACTGATTGAGATTTATGTAAAATTTATAACAAATAAAGTTGACTTACTGTCCAAGGAATAAAGTAAGATATACCCTCGCATAAAAGCTTAATTTACACTCACACTCACTCACACACACACAGAGAGTGTATCATAAGTGAAGGAAATTCTAACTTGAAAGTATAACTAATGAAAATTGATTTATGACCTGGTATGCAATCACGAGATGATCAGGACAACGCGCCGCTGCATATAATCTGACGGTTGAGTTGCCTCCAGCAGACTTGCCAGTCGATCGTCTGATCGATACCTGATGAACTTGGCGCGATGACGCATACAACTCCAGATATACTGTTTATATCTTTTATAACAAATAATCGGTCTTATATTAAATCAGATTGTCGGGGTTGGGGAGACGTATAGTTATGATAAGCCATTAAATCTCCGCGCAGACTTTCTGCTGCAGATATATCATGTAAATAATAAGTTTGCGCATACAAAGATTCATTGTTTAAAGAAACTCAATGTTAATGATTTGACATTAAGCGCAATACTCTGCAAATGTAGCACAAAATTATTTATTTCTATTTTTGGTATGCAGAACAAATTATATAGTACTCGTAATATGAAGTCTATAGAAATATTTTATTTCCTTATATATTACCCACTACGGAATTTTATTACCGTAGAAACAAATTTAACGATATTATAATTCTATTTGCTCGAACAGTTTACTTAACAGCGCGACGCATGTAGCTACGCGCAAAAAAAGCTAAAAGGGTCTTTCATAATTTCCATATGAAAAACTAGGCTCGCACCGATCGTCATTTTTATATCCGAGAAATATAAGCATTTCGCGTCATTAAATTCCACATCCAACCTTGCGGAGCAGAATGGCTTTTAAAAATTCTGCAACTACGAAAAGGAAAAAAAAGGAGAGAGAGAGAGAGAGAGAGAGAGAGAGAGAGAGAGAGAGCGAAATTTCATAACGTCCACTAATACACATAAGCGTATCCGCGCGTACTCCACCAATTAAAAGTATATATATATATATGGGGGACCTATGGTCGCGCTAATAAGCCGCACGCGAGCCGCGATTAATCCGCGCGGAGAAAAGGGTCATTCGGTGCGTACATTAAATAATCGTAACGAGCCCATTCGGCAAGTGCTAATTTAACCGGAATATCCCATCGGCCAAGAGGCGGTCGTCATAAATTCGCTCGCGCACCACCACCGACCGCCGCCACTGCCGCCGCTGCTGCTGCTTTGCTTATGAGCAAAGCGAGGCCTCGCTTTGCAAGATCACACGCGCCTGCTGTGCACGTGTATATAGGTACAAATGCACCGCGAGATGCTGTGCACCGGCCGCGGTCTCCTTTCTGGAGATACTATGCGAGAGGAGAGAATCCTTTCGAGCTCTCTTTCCCCCTCTCTCTCTCTCTCTCTCTCTCACGGCGGCTCTCTGTGTGTGCATTTCCGATAACGATCAAAATTTGCGTATAGGGAAGTGACGCTCCATCGGCGAGATATATATACCGGCAAGCGCCAACCGCAGTAATTTCCCTCGTATATGTGCAGTCGATGTAGCTACATGCGAGCGCTGATGGTTCTTTTTACTTTTTCTTGCCCGATTGCGGCGCGGCTCTCCTTCTTAATCTTTCGCTTTGTATACCTGTATATACATATACACGTGCGAGCATCGAATCTTAAATTTTCCCATTCAATTGTCGGCACGCGTTTCAGAGCTCGCGCAGTCTTTGACAAAAGTGGGAAGAATTTATTCCCTTGCTTTTAAGATCTCATTATTTTTTTTTGTTCTTCTGTATGCTACTTCTTAGAAAATTGCTTTTATAATAACCGGATCTACTATGATACGAGAAAAAGGAAGAACTATTCTGTAGTGTAAATATAATATTATAAGTGTGACTACAAACTAGTCCGAGTCATTTTAACAAGAAAATCTAATTTTATTTTTAGTCGATGCATGTAAAGAATCAAAATTTGTAAAATACCTTGAACTTCGCGAATTGAACTAAATTTGGCAACGTTATAGATTATTGAAGATCCTTTGATGACGTCACCATCAAAGTACTTCAAAGATACCGCGTTATGATGGTGACGTCACTCTAATTAATTTTCTAGATATTGCAAAGATTCAAAAAGTTTACAAAGAAAATAAATAGTGCTCTATTTAAATATGCATGAGTTAACTAAAAGATAAAATAATGTTCATAAAATTTTCAAATTCATAAAGAGCTTCTAGTTGATCAATGATTTGGTACAAGCTATTTTAAAAAGAAAAAAAATCTTTAGTTTTGGAAAGTCCTGCGTGCTGCTACCATTTATGGACGAAGCGATATCGAATCTTGAATTTGTCCTGCCTGGACCGGTGAGCGGAACTATTGTACCTGCAGAATATAGCTCGCTCTTGCACCGACTTTGATCCTTCTCTTTCTCTCCTACTTCTTATCTCACTCTTTATACCCTTGTTATTAGCCTCCTTCTGGCCTCTCGTGTGATCGTTTATTTGTGAATTTAGTCGCAGCAGTGGCTGCACTTGTTTCATTATTAGAGTCGTATAGAGCTTTGTGTGTGTGTGTGTGTGTGTGTCTGTGTGTATGTGTGTTGAGAAAAGTTTAGCAGGGTCAAAAAATGCGAGCTCTATTGTTGAAATTAAAAATGCTCCAGCACGTACAGGTTGTTATACAACTTTTATCTTGAATTTTCGATCCTAATCTCTGGTAAATAGATGAGGTGATCCAGCCATACGCCGCGCCGTATACCGAAATCAATTTTAGCTACATCTTTAATACGTGGTCTCGAATCAGTTTGTGAAGAATTATAAAGTATTATTTAAAATACACTGGGAATGAGATAATTCTAGTAATTATAGCAATCAGTATTTGTATGCTTTAGTTTGTCTTGACAATACCGTACATTTATGAAAAATTCTCTCCTGTGAAATTGGATGAAATCGACCGGTTCGAATTATGTATTTTTTAATTTTCATCACAAGACCTCGTCCAGTATAAAAAAAAATATTACAAGCTTCAAATAAAGCATTTAAGGGGTATGCTGCTCGCTAACATATTATTTATGGAAACAATACATGCTTGTTCTGTGAACCAGAGCGAGTATGAAGCATTGCATCATAATTGTGTCATACTAAAAAAACCGCTGCAAATAGATTGGAACTTTATTTCTTCAAATTTATTTTATTTCTGTGAAAATATTTAGGAAAGATGTTTATATTTTTACACAAACGTAATTATTCTTATACTATTGTGTAATCAAAATCTATTATTATTATAATTCTGGTACAAATATAATGAGAATCATGAGCTTATAAGAGCTGTGTTTATGTGCATTTGTACTCAACATACATAAATATATACAACTTTCCAAATTTTTAATCCAAGCTAATAAACGTCTATCTTTTTAAATCCATTCACACGATAAGTAGCTCATACGTTCTCCAATTTGAAACAGCATTATCTAGAATTGATACAAGAAATTAATTATATGCACTATATGGGTCAAAATCATGTACCGTCATAACGCACCATCCTGCGTATATCTACAATGTATCTCAACGCGAATCGTGAAACAAAAAAAAACGAAAAGAAAATCGCAATGAAAACTTTTTGTTTCTCCGCAGAGCCGAGGCAAAACCACGAAGTCTTCATAAAACAGCTCATAAAAGATTATTTATCGAACGCATCCTGTCCCACAAAAACAACACGCAGTAATAGATTTACCGCGGCAAAACCGTACAACCTAATAGTGAATCCTCTTATATCGTGTCTCTTTTTTGCACTGCACCGCACGGCCTCCGCAGCTGAACTGCACTTCCACGATACTCGTACACCGTGAAAGCCTCTAATGAGGCCGTGTGGCACACACGCGGACGACGCGCCTCCTATGTATACGTATACTATGCACTCGGTCATATACACATATATGGTGGACGAGAGACGCGTTTATATCGGGCCGGTCTGCAACTCTGGCGGCGTGGGTGACCGTCTCTCTTTCTCTCCCTCTCTCTGGTTATACGCCCGGGATTAATAGTTCCGCTTGCGCGAGGACATTCGCGCTCACACAGACGCAGACGTAATACTGTGGGTGCGCACGCGGAAATGCGACAAAGTGCTGATTTAGCCGGGGGAACGTGGATAGGAAGGCTCATTAGCTGCCAAATTTATTGTCCGAGAGCCGATTTCACGCGGGCCGCACTTTCCATCCCGCGGCTTCGTGCATTGCCCCGTTATTGATTCTCTCTCTCTCTCCCTCACACACACACACATTGCGACTGCAGAAATCAATAGAGAGATATTGGAAATTTTTGTTCCGCCGTATCGACAATGGGACATTACGGCGAGTGTATGGTCCGAGCGCGAATAGCTTAGAAAGGCGGTCCGCGCCAACCGACTCCGTTAAAAGAGGGGGTCATTTCGTTATTTCGAAAAGCGCGCGAGCGAGCACGGGCATAATGGAAACTTCATTGTTATAGAGCTCGAGCGCAGTACGTTTCCGAAGGAAAGAAGCGCGCGCAGAAATTGTGCGGAACGCTACGCGATGGCGTGTATAGCTTTGTGAATGTTGAAATTTACGTTCACCACAACATCGTACGCGTACCTTCAAAAGCGATTGTTAATTTTACGAAAGAATGAGAGTTTCTTTTGATGTCTTATTAATGGGGTATATCATTATACAGATATTCGGTATAAGGATTTAAAAATCGTTTTTTTCCCCGATCAGAAGTTTTAAATGTTTCAATTGGATGAGAAAGGAGATAGCCGCGAGCATGTTATCGGCTCTTGCGCGCCCCGCGATAACAGGGCCCGGGATTATTATTTACAATCTGGTAAAAGTAAGGGCAGCAAGTAGGCCAATTTGCATTTCAATATTATAATAGACGCCAATGATAAATCAAACTCGCTGCCAGTCACATTAATTAGAAATCCTTTGTTCGCGAGCACAACAAAGCGATGAAAGAGTATATATATACGAGGGAAAAGAAGGAAGGCAGCGGTGGCCTGTCTATCTGCTGCATGTGCAAAGCGAACAGCGTGCAGCCCTACAGACTCTTTCTCTCTCTCTCTCTCTCTCTCTCTCTCTCTCTCTCTCTCTTTCGCTCTCAGGTTTGCCGTTTTGCGAACTAAATTACAAACGGCAAAAATCATCGGCCGAGATCTTCTGGAATAAGAAAATATTAGATGCACAGATAGTATATCTGAAACGCATCGAACCATAACCTCCGGGCATCTCGCATAAAATCAGACTTCAGACTCTCCCCTTCTTACACACTCTCGCACGCTTAAACAACCAATCTCATGACGGCGTATGCACGTATAGACAGCACAACGGAGAGCCAAGTGCACGCGCCCTCCTTATGGAAGTCAAGACTCGCGCGCACACACGCACACACACACACACACACAGCCAGACAAACTCTGTAGGAAAAAGAGAGAAAGAGAGAGATTACGTAAGAGCAGAGTGCTAGCGTATACAGAGCCGCTGCGTTCACACGGGGACGCGTTGTGGGTGTTATGAAATAGATATCATGTTCCTTGCCTATTTATCTAGCCTGGCGCGCGCGCGCACACACACACGGGACGACGATAGTCAGCAGGCATTTGTCAGAATACGTATATATGCGGCTGTCTATGTGTGTCCGTGTGTCTGTATAGCGTAGTGTATATAGAAGCTCGGTGAGTAGCAGAGTAGTGCGGACTTTCGCCTGAGCACCGAGACGCGGCGAACACGCGGAGATGGGGAGAAAAAAGCAGAGAGGGATATAAATAGACGGTTGTACATGCGTTGTGTTGGCATAAACAAGCATTTCGCGCTTGTGGTCTTAAATATAAAAGGCACCAAAACGCACTTTGAATGTTAACACCTGTCATGAGTGTTTTTCTTTTTAGCCCTGCGTTTGTGTGTGTTTGTGTGGATTGCTGAGGAAGGAAAGGAGAAAATTTGATGTGCGTTAGAGGCGAAAGCGGACTAAAATGTGTCACATTTGCTATTGGTGAGCTCGAATAATGGCGAGAAAGTAATTTATATAGACAAATGATAAATTTCCAGCATGGACCATTATATGCAACTCGAAAAATGTAGTTTTTGCGCTGTAAAAGCTTATCGTACGCTGAGTGGGAAGTTGTCGTATAGTCATTAATCTATTGCGCTTATTCATTTAATTGACTTTTATTATACTTGAGATATATGGTATTAGCCATAAGATAATTCCAATAAGCCATAACAATATCTTCAGAGCAAAAATATATATTAAGTCGAATTATTTTTAAGAAAGGAATTAAGACTCCCACGAGATCGAAAGAAATTGAATTCTTTAAAGTAAATCTTGAAAACTTAGGTAATCCAATAAGAACATAAATGAATAATTAACGGGAACGTTAGAAAAATGATTAAAAATCGGCGTCTGGCAATACTTGTCTTATTCTACTTCCATGTATTGAAAATACAGCCTTTTTTGAACTTTTTCCCATTAAGAAAAGGGGTTACCTAATTCCTTGACTTACAGATATTTTCACAAACTAAAAGATGCTAAAATTTTCATAGATTTACCTTTAAATTTTCAGCAGGGTCAGTATTCGTTGAAAGGAAAAGTAAGTTACTTTCTGGTGAATCATAAATAAAACAAATCGTATGTGTAAAAGAATAACAATAAACTTAGAAATCTAGTTAATACCTTTACGCTAAATGTATTTCTTTATTATTTAATATACATATATTGGGTTTGGATATCTATTATAAGTTAAAATTACAATGTATTGATATATTTAACATTCTCTTGCACTATTCAATGGGTAGCATTGACAGGATAATCTTATATTTTAAGAAGTCGAAGAATTCTAAACTGATTAGTAAAGGCTTACACATTCTAAAATCCTTTTCATTTTATGATTATGTAGCTCATTAAGAAAATTTAACCTCACGAGTACTACAAATCGATATTTAAATCTTGGTCCAAGATCTGCATGCAAATTACTCTCTATCAATCTACTAGTCTATACTCATTCCCTTTTAGACGTTTAATTTATTAACAACATTATTTAATATGCAGGTAATGGTTTTCCAATATCTACTGAATTTGATTAATATAAATAACATTTGTTATCTATTAATGTTTCATATAATCTTGTTGTTTTAAATAAACTTATTTATTTCGATCGGTCAACTTGAATCACAATTAATATTGCGGTTTTTATTATTCTACAAACATCATACAATCTTTGTAAGATTGTCATAAGAATATAGCCATTAAAATCGATACAGAAAACTTGTATTTAAGGAAGTTATACCGATAACAGATCTAACATTTAGATTTTAACAAAAATTTACAGGTTAGGGGGAATTTACTGGACTTAATAAAATTACTGTTAAATTTTTGTGAGGCTACATGGCCTCTGAAGTAAGCAAAAAATATTTTTTTTTTTCAATTTTGACATTGTCTCTTATGAGGAGTTATTTCATTATCGCGATATTAAATTAACTAACATTTAAATTTTTTTAAAAAAAATTTTCACTGATAGAAAAAATAATAAAAAAATATATTCAACTTGAAAAATGATCATTCATGAGTTTGTTAAAGAGTTAGAAGATATTTTCTTTGAAAAAGTCAGTTTACGCGAAGTTTATGTATATTAAACTTATATCTATATATATATATATATATAT
>UELU01144532.1:0-16556 GCA_900490025.1 Megastigmus dorsalis
CTCTCTCTCTCTATCTCTCTCTCTCTCGAAGCCGGCGCTGAGTCGAAAAGCACAGCAGAGGAAAATGGCGGTCTTCGAGGCGTCCCTCTACTACCGCTGTTTCTGTTGCTGCTGCTGCTCGAGAAGACGATGTCGACAAGTCGGACGACGGGGTCAACAACGTGGGATATGAGGTCTCCCACTAGCTGTTGAGCTGAGGAAAGAAATAAAGAGACAAGATTTAATTGGTGTCTAAACCTTTATTGAGAGCGGCGCGACTAGGTCGCTTAAGTGCCGGAACTAGACTGGCGGTTGCTGCAGCGACATGCTGCTCGAAAGCGGTGAGAGCGCTGAGAGAGCGCTGAGAGAGCGGCGCGGCGCTTGCGCAGAAATGCTTACATGTAGGTAAACACTGGAAATTTATTATAATTAAGATATGCACGGAATACATATATACAGCTCTCCATACACAGAACACTCTCAGTACCTGAATCAACAACAAGTTGAGACTTCCAATTTTCTAAGTTTTTCCGACACAATCACATACCGTGTTAGAGGTGCGTGGTAATCGTACCTTCCTTGAGTAGCACCGCAGCTCCACTGAACTTGATGCCGTCGGTCGCCTTTCGTCCGATAAGTTATCGGATCGAGGCGACCTCTTGCGCATCTTGAGTTTGGACGAGTTCAAACTTACATGCCCTCCCCCCCCCTTTTCATCAGGAATCGGGAAGAGGAAAGTAAGGGATCATTTTACTTGCGTGAAAAATATTAGATTCCCTTTTTTTAAAACCAGATTCTACGATGTATATTAAGTTAGAGATTTTCTTTTTTATTTTAAAAGGCCCTATTCTAATCGGGTCTAATTTGTTTCGATTCAGTTTATTGCTATTTTGGATATATACCAGATCTCTCTCCTCGTATTTTATTGGTTTCTTGTTTTTATCGAAATAAATTTTATTCTGATCATGAATCTTCTTGGAATTCAGGAGTGCGGTTTTTTTGTTTTCCTCCCAATTTTCTAAGTTGTTCTTACTCAATTCTGGAGGTAAAAAGGAATATTCAATGCCATATAGAAGATATTTTGGTGTGAATTTTGTCGTGCTATGGATGGTATTGTTGTAGTGTTCAATACACTGTTCGGCTATGACACTCCATGGACGATGTTTATTTTCAAAGATTTTACAGCGTATTAGATTCACTAAAGTTCGATTCGTTCTTTCATTTTGCCCGTTTGAAAAAGGACAATCCACTGCAGTGAAAATACATTTAATATTTACTAATTTTAAGAATTTTTCAAAAATTGATAGGAATTGATACCTGAATATTGATCTGTTAGAAGAGTTTCCACTTTACTTTTATTTGTGATTTTTTTTATTAGTTTTATAAAATCTTTCGCCGTTTGCGTTTTTGATGTTAGGGCGAAAGCATATTTCGTGAAATGATCTATTATTAAATATAAATATTTTTTTGGCGATTTAATTCCTCTCCTATTGTATCTAAAGATACTATCTGAAAAGGTTCTGATGCTGGACCTAATTGGGACAGAGGTTGCTTTAGATTACCGCATCACGTTTTATTTCTTATACATGTGCCGTATGCTCGACAGATCAGTTTTATATGCTTGTGCATGTTCTTGAAGTAATATATTGAAGCCAAAGACAACGTTAATTGTTTTGTACCCATATGGTTATTGTTTTGAATTTTTTTAATTAAGGCTATGCCTAATTCTTCTGTAATCCAGATTTTTTCTTTATTATTCAGTATTTTATAATAAATATTGTCTTGCTTTTTAAACTTTTCGTTTTCTGTTCGTAGTTGTTTCTCATTATCTATTATTTCATCTAGTGATATAAAATTTACTATTTCGAAACACGAGTTGTCCTTATCGTCATTCTCTAGAACTGGATTACGTGAAAGACTGCCCGCTTCTAAATTATTTTCCCCGGGGTTATATATAATATTAAAATCAAAGTTTGAAATGTAATTTAAAATAGTTAATAATTCTGGATCTCGACATTTTTTTATGTTAAAATTCTCTAGAGATTTGTGATCAGAGAAGATTGTGAATTTATGCCCCATTAAATAATATTGCCAATATAAGATTGATTCTTTGATAACCAAACATTCTAAAAATATTGCTCGTTTATCTTTTTGTGATGGAGTCAATTTCTTTGAAAAGTAAAACACTGGTTTCAATAAATTATTTTTCTGCGGTTGTTTTAAAACTGCCCCAACTCCTTCTTTAGGTGCATCTGTAAAGATGTATATGGGTAATTTAGGATCAAAAATTGCTAGTATAGGATCGGAACATAAATATTTTTTTTATTTTGTTAAAACTATCATCGCATTTTTGTGACCATTCAAAATGTGTATTTTTTCTCAGTAAATTATGAAAAGGTTATAATAACATTGACGCATTGGGTATGAATTTCAAATATAAATTAATTTTCCCTAAAAGCTGTCTAATGTTCTTTTGATTTTTTGGAACAGGAAAATTCGTGATTGCTATTAAATTATCATTCAAAGGTTTAATTTCGTTGTTTCCTAATTTGTGACCTAGATATATAACTGAGTTCTTTGCAAAGGAGCATTTGTTTCGATTGAGTTCGAAACCAGCATTTCTTATGGCTGTCAGCGTTTTTTCAATGTGGGTTGGGTTAAGTGATCTAATATGTTTTTCGAGAATATTAAAATATCATCGATGTAATTAATAGCGAAAGAACTAAGATTATTTTTAAAAATTACGTTCCTCAATATTCTCTGGAATATTGCTGGAGCTGGTTTAAGCCAGAAGGGTAATCTTTTCCATTGCCAGTGGCCGTTATGTGTAATAAATGCCGTTTTGTATCTATCTTTTTTTTTATCGAGATTGACCAAAACGCCGAATTTATATCGAGCTTTGTAAAATATCTACAATCTCGTGCTAGAAGTACCAGATCATCAATCATGGGAAATGGTTGACATTCAAGAATAAGTATTTTATTTAATTCACGGTAGTCAATACACATTCGAGATTTTTTCCCCTCTTCTTTCTTAAAAGCAAGAGTTACTGGCAAGGCATATGGGTTAATAGATTGTTCGATGAGATCTGCTTCTAATAATCCTTTTATTTGTTTATCTATTTCTTCTTTATCTTGTAACGAGCACTTGTAAGGTTTTCTTGCTATATATTTGTGTTCGGATAGTTTGATGGTCGCTTCATAGTCTTTCAATGTGCCAATGTCGAATTTGTTTTCAGCGAAAACTGTTTTGTATTTACTTAATATAGATTCCAGCGATGTTTCACTGTTTGAGAGAAAGTTTACATTCTCAGTTATATTACTACTAATTTTATAATTTTGAGAAATTTTTAAATTATCATCCTGGCATAACTTAAATTCTCTAATAGCGTCTAATCCCAAGAGAATATCATCTCGGAAAGCATTACTTTTTATTATGAAGAAGAAAGTTTTTTTTGTCATTTGAAAAATTTTTAAAGGTATTATTATTGAGCCTAAAGATTCAGTTAAACCTGCCATTGTTTCTATTTTTTTCTAAATTTTACTAAATTGTAATTAATTAATGGCACCAGAATCATAAAGTGCAATAGCTGGTTTATTGCAAGCCAGAACTTTCAATTTTATAAGTGGAGTGGTTGTTCGTTTTTTGCTTCTTCCGAAGACGAAATGCAATCTTGAATTTCAGCATTGTTAATCATTTTTATTTTATCATTTTTAAATTTTTCTTTAAGTTCTGGGTGTTTACTGCGAGACAGATGTTCCGGGTGATACCTATTTGGATATCCTTTATCCTTACAATATGAGCAGGGTTTGTAGCCTGGCTTTTTACTCGTGTTATTATTTTGTATCTTATTTTCCGGTAGGAGCGTGACTTGGCTTTTATTGTTAGTTTTACTTAAAATTAAACCTTCTAGTTGTTGGATTGAGGACATCAATGTATCTATTGAGCTTAGCTCTTTTCTAGTGAAACGATGTCTTATTTGAGAAGGAAGTCCTAACACAATAAAACTTATTTGGCTATTTATGGTTAAATCTGGATCTGCATCTAATAGTAGATTTCTTTTTTTTAAAGCATAGTGGAGAAGGGGGCCATTAATGTGCCGGAATGAATAGGCATAATTAATCTCCGTCCAACTTCGTTCAGAAAACGTGTCAAGAAACGAGTTTTGCCAAAATTTCCAAGCATGCGTGAGTGTATATGTTTTTAGAAAAGCGAGAAACCAGTCAACTGCCGGGCCTTCTAAAAAAAGTTTTAATACCTCCGGAAAGCGCGTTTCATTAATTTTTAAACGGTTACATTCTTGCACAAAAAGGTTTCAAAATACTTTAGCGTTTTGATTTTTTCCCGAAAACTTTTTGAGAATCACATCTTTTACTATTGAATGTATAGATTTTCCATTATATGACTCGGAAAATTGTGGCAACAAACTTTGCGAGGATGAAGGAAGAGGGGAGATGTAAGCCCGAGATTCGACCAAATACAATCCATTGAAGCATACGTTACCCTCTACATCAAGATACACTCCTTTCAGATCATCAATAAGCGAAATCTTAATATTTCGAAATTTCCCACGTGTCTTCATGCTTTTTTCTACATTTTTCACTATGTTCAATTCAAACGATTGCGGATGGTGTTCTTTGAGTCGGGCACTTGGTGGAAAATCAAAAACAGTCTCCTCTCCTTCTAATTGAATGGTGCATACTGCAATTTTTGTAGTCTTAGCGTCCACAGAATCCGAGATAAAATGAAAAATTGCACGAGGCGAAGTCATGTTGTTGATTTGTAAGTCTGTACTCAAGACTCAATATTTTTGGGTGCGAAATGAATACTGCTGTTGATGCTGGTAAACACTGGAAATTTATTATAATTAAGATATGCACGGAATACATATATACAGCTCTCCATACACAGAACACTCTCAGTACCTGAATCAACAACAAGTTAAGACTCTCAATTTTCTAAGTTATTCCGACACAATCACATACCGTGTTAGAGGTGCGTGGTAATCGTACCTTCCTTGAGTAGCACCGCAGCTCCACTGAACTTGATGCCGTCGGTCGCCTCTCGTCCGATAAGTTATCTGCGCATCTTGAGTTTGGACGAGTTCAAACTTACATATGTTATATTTAAACTGCACTGATGTATGTTCATGTTCATCGAAAATAATATTTAGGTGTTATTATTCTTTAAACTTGCAAAAAAAAATGTTAAGCAAAATGAACACAATATTTGAATATATTCTCCTATTTTTTTAAGTACATGGTTGGTTTAAATTTCTTTCAATTACTTATATCTAAATATTAAAAAAATGGGAGTATTATAATAATAATAATAATATAAAGCACCAGAAATTGCCTGTAGACGGACCAATAAGTATGTTCATAGTTATTTATTAAGATTAAAGATATTTTATAAAATTGTGAACGTGTCATTCTGAACAAGGCGCATTATATTCGCAACTGTTTGCAGCTCCTAATTTTAGAACTGTGGGAGTTTGCCCTGCTTCTTTAACACAACAATGGGAGAGAAAAGTTAAAACTAAATGTCGATGGGGTCAATTAAGTGTTTTATATACCATGGAACATCAAGGGACATAAGTGAAAAAAAAATTATCCAAATTTGATGTTATAATAACTACATACAATCTGATTGCACAAGAGTATGAGCTTTATGTTGTACACAAGAAGAATAAGGATTCAAGGTTATTCAAGATAATAATTTATGATTAAAGTAACATCTTTTATTTTATACTTAATAAAGGAGTATCCGATTTTTAAGAATAGAGATGCCAGATAAGCTATCGAAGCTACTAAAGGTGTTAACAATTGTTAACACCTTTGGTAGCTTTGATTGATTATCTGGCATCGCTATTCTTAATAAGGCACCATACCCAAGTTAAAACTCATTTCATTTTGGTCTTATATTGAGACTGCGGTAGATGTATTTGTTATCAAGCATTAATAAGCTTAATGGTAAACAAGGAAGATATTGAGCTTGAAGGAAATAGTCCTTAAACTCTACAGATTAATGCTGATGTAATCGATGAGCTCTGTAAAGTAATACGAACCTTAGCATTTGCATTAATAAAATTATATAATGAACGAAAAATTAAAATTTATATTGTGTTTTTGCAAATTAAAAAATAGAGTTACTTGGCTATTTGTCACATAATTTCACAACTTTCTATTGTTTGCATTAGAAATTTGTAAGTTCATCAGTGCAGTAGAATTGTGTGATATTAAAATTGATCAATTATAATAGTATTCTTAAATTTTTTAAATTTATAGTAATTTTTTTAACTTAATTAAAAAACATTACAATATTGTTTCTTTAATTATTATTGATTTTATATATAAGCATACTTGTCTGCATTTTACTTTTTTAAAATTTTTTTTTTAAGGAGATTTTGAATACTTTACATTCATCACAACACTTAAGTATAACATCTGACTTGGCTCCTATAGCAGTCAGCACTCAGCCGACTGTAAACAACTTGAATCTATAAATCATATGATTGCATGCAATGCAGTATCTATTCGCTCGAGATGCCACCTAGACCTGTCGATATAGCAGACAACGTGTATTATAATCGACAGAGTAGCGACACTAGCGATGCGCGGTCTTTTGAAAATTGAATACATAATACCTTTATATAATGATCACAAACTAGTAAATGATTGTTATTTTAAATTATTTTTTCTACAAGTGCTTAGTTATAATTTTTAAAATGACAACCTTATTAAATAAATGATGCTAAATAGCGGAAATTGTATTTGAAGAACATTATATTTTCTTGCAGCATTTATGATTCGAAATAGATACCTGGAAAGGTCTTTCGTTTACAGAATGAGTTTTAGTATCGTAATGTATAAAAATATTTTATTGTGCATAGAAAATACGATATCGTGACTTATGTAACTAGAATAAAGAAAAAAATCATTATTTCGTGATTTTTAATTTTTGCGATTCTATTCCTTAAATACTTCTTTATTTTTTGGATTTTCTGCTTCAAAATTGGTTTTTAGGTTCACGATAATGTGCACTTTAAGAATATATGATAAAAAAAATCAATTTTTTCGTCATTTTTAGGGATATTACCCCCTTAAAAATATCAGAGGTACTAGTTTTGCCAGAAGCAACAAAATACGCCGCTCACCAATAAAAGCGCAAGATACTGTGGCGAATCTTAGCAATAACTTAATAACACGTGGAAACAAATCAAGTATTGATAAAAATTTGGGCGCCTCACCCAAACGACAAACTTTTGATGTTGAACATCAACATATTTCTTTAGATCTAATTAACATAAAACAAGAAACACTAGAAAACAATACTATAAACTATGACTATAAACGAACAAAGTGTAACACCAAGTACAGAACTGAGCTTACAGCTCGAAAATAATTTAATAGATTTGGCACCAATAAATAATTATAAAAATATGGCTAATGAAAGGACAATGACTTTAACTTTCAAGGTCGTAGTAAATTTGTTATCAGAATTTGACGGTAAAAACGTACCTGCAAGGGAATATATAAAATAATTGAAACAAGCTAAATCTATTATACCAGAGATAGATAAAGGAAATATAACTAACATTTTAAATATAAAAATAAAAGGACAAATTTATGAGGCATTGGAGAATTCTCCTATAAATAATATAAATGATTTAATAGCAGAAATAAAAACTTTATACCCATCAGAAAAGAATATTTATCGACTCGGGAGTAAATTATCTCAAACTTTTCAAGAGGAGGACGAATCAGTTATAGATTTTACCAGTAGAATAAAAAAAGTAAGAAGACAAATGAAGAAATTGAAAAGAATGGAAGTAGGACAAACGGCAGCAACACTAGCCGACTTCGACAGGATTCTAGATAACGATGCAGTAAAATATTTTAAAGACGGACTAAATCTAGAACTACAAGGGAGATTTGGAAATCACGCAATTTTAGAAAATGCATCACTTGAAGCAATAGGGATAGAGAGAAAACTGCTTAAACGAAAGAATCAGGGGAATCCAACTATAAACTCATTGGGTCAATTTAACATGTTACATAAAACAGAATCAAACCAGATTTTGACTTGTCAAATCTGCAGAGATAATCAGCACGACTTTATATTGTTGGTCAGCAGCATACGTTTACTGCAAAACTATGGACCATTTTTCGAATGACTGTAGGAACGTTATGAATAAAATAAAATTAATATGTAAATCCGGCAGTCAGCCAGGGCAATACATTAGTATGCGTATATTCAATACAAAACAAAATAATCGCTGCCAATACTATTAAGAAATGGGACATGAAGCGGGTCAATGTCCATTCATCAGCAATTATGAAGTTTGCTGGATATGCAAGGAAAGTGGATCCAAATATTTACCCAAACAAAAAAAAGTCGTAAATGTGCGACTACTGCAGCATGCCAGGGCATACAATGTTAAGCTACCCAATAGTAGTGTGCGCAAAATGCAATAAAAAAGGCCACACGTTTAAGAGCTCTACATGTGGAGAAGATCATTTACGATCTAATATATGCACTTTTAGCATAGAAAAAGGACGACATCGCAGAGTGTAATATGAAAAAAAAATATGCTATGTGAGTATAACTCAAAACAAAAAAAATGCCAGATATGCGATAGAACAGGCCATACAGCTAAATATTGTTACAAAAATAGAAAAATAAAAAACCAAAATAACGGATGAAATAATGGAAATTAATATAGCTTTAAGAATATTAATAAATTTGTCAATAACAGGAATGTACAGAGACAAATACAGAACAGATTCTGTGAATTTCGCGAATTCATCAATCACACATCCGATGAATGCAGAAAGTTGCAAGCACTGCTAAATTTCGCGCAGAATAAAACGCAGACACAGACATAGTGTTCATTTTGCAATGTAGGTGCTCATTCATTGTCAGTTCAAAACTGTAATAAATTAAAGAACGTAGTTGAAAGCATAGATAAATTCTGCAAAAACTACAAAATATTGGGACAGACAACAGATAGTTGCCTTCGTAGACGAAATAATTCTAGAAACGATCAGACTCTTCCTCGAGAGAGTGCATAGGACGATTATCAAATAAGAAGCCACTCATAAAACACATACAAAATTTTAAATATGACAAAAGAAAATTAGCATCTTATGAATATTCACAAAGATTTTGGTAATCCTTGCCTCATAAAAATTTTGATCGCACAAGTAATCAGTACAACCAAGCACAAATATTATTAGATAAAGAATTAAATTATTTACACAGAGAACCCATGGAAGTTGTAAATAATACTACTAAGCTAGACAGGAAACAAATTAACTTTGCTAAAATAGAGGAAATCGATATGATACTAGAAATATGTTTAAGTTACAAAGAACAGAATTTCGACAAAATTAGGTCATTACCAAAAGTGCAACATAAGCAAAATTATGAAACAACTAAAGTATGCGTTCTCGTAATCATGAATGACACAAAAGAAATAAATATAAATAGAATTAATATGGTGCGAAAACTATACTATTTCGAAAAAGAGCGCATAGGAAAAATAAATAGTTCTTTTATGAGAATAAATTCGGCAAAAATAGATAATAATAATATGAAAATTTTAAACTGTAATAATTTAAAAGAATACACTTTAAATAAAGTTACTTTAAGTTCAAAATTGCAACCTAAGTAACATTACGAAACAACTAAAGAAATTAGTCCTAATATGAAGAATGACTCAAAAATTTGTAATGTTAAAATTATCAATAAAAATGTAAATAATATTAAAAATGTAGAAGTAGTTAACGATAATAATAAAATAATTAATGAATGTCAGAAAAATAATAAGTACAACATTTCAACTCTTGAAGATAATACATATTAAATTAAGTTGAACCTACAAATAATCAAAATAACAAAAATAGTAACAATAATTCAGAAGATAGCACGAATGCAACTAATGAAATTTGTATAAATCAGTGTAAAAAATTTTACCTCCAACAAAATAAGGATTCAGATCCTAGCAAAAAATTATTTGAAAGCCAAGTAGAGGCAAATACTAATAAGAATGGAACTTATAAATACTCAAACCATTTACTAACAATGCTAATTCATCGTATTTTTAAAACTGAAAGTAACCTCGAATCTAAGGAAATAAGTAATATTACCATGAAATTTATAAAAAAATATTTATGCTTTTTATTTTTTAAACATGTAAAACCTGTTAAATATAGTGAAGAATAGAATCACACCAAATTAATCGTAACATTTACATACAATCCCACTATATATTTTCAACGCGAATTAGCTTGTAACTATTATGTTCAACTATTTTCTAGTGTGTGAGGCTGATTTGGCCTCACAAGAAATAAATACAATAAAACCAAACGATAACTGATGCACCCTGTCCCATTATTTTCCGGCGTCGTTTTGAGGTTAGACCCGCACTGTCAGGGCGACGAGTCCGCGACGACGATACTCGCCACCGACGCCACGAGGGGTTGCTTATATTATTCCTTACTAATGAGGGGCGATTCGCGTTTGTTTCTTGAGGAGAGCGACGAGACCGACGTACGACACGACGTAGGCCTGGAGGCGACAGCGACCGTGCAAGCATGCACTGGGCCGACCCACGATCTCCACCGATGAAACGACGACGACGATGATGCCAGCGATCAGCGACCTTCACGAAGTACCATCCGCGGTTACATGTTCGCCCAGTTATTCGCACGATGACGACGAGGATGCTCAGCGACGACGACGAGAAGATTCGCAACGAAGACGATGAGGAAGCAGCAAAAGACGACATCACTACCGCGCGTAGCAGTCGACACTGGCACACGCACACGCCCTCTGCACCGATGTATGTGTGCGGGTGCGACGCGACACCTATGCAACGTAAAAGCAAGGGAAAACGCACCAATACATGCTTGCACCAGGGTGCGAGCAACGACGAGAGCGTCCAGCTGAAATACGCGATGGAGCGGTTGCACGGCGTACGTGGATCCAGCCTGCCGGCTACCAACTTCCATTCTCGCCATGTGGTAGGTAGTAATGCGAGGTGTTCGCGGTTTTAGCGAGTGAGTACGTTGGGATGGTCGTGTTGTGGGATGTATGGAGGTCGCTTTCGTGAAATCAAATAATTCTTTTACCGTGAGGCGTGAAACTGCTCGGGAGTTGTGGCGAGGATTTTTCGTGGTGCGCGCACGGAGTTCGATCGCTGGTGGTCGAACGGAGGCGGCCATTTTCGCCGGAGAAAACCTGACTTCGTGTGACAGGTTTAGTCGATCGGCAAGCGGATAAATTGCGGTCGGTGTACGAATAGAATTTGAGTGTGAGGGTCGCCAAGCGGGCGATGGATAAATTTATATAAATTTATTTATTGAGATTTTTGCGAGGGGAGCGCGAGGAAGAGTGGCGAGCAGCGTGTTGTGCTGGAGATTTCGTTTGTTTGTATTTTGCGAAGTGCCTGTGGCGCGAGGGAGGGGAAATTAACTGAATAATTTCCCATATGAAGATTTGATTCTATTGATGCCGTGTTACTTAATTTATTTCTTTTCGTCCTCCTTGTGTATGTATTGTCTGAACCACCGCCGTTCCGTTCAGTGGCGCCGTGCAGTTGCACGTTAGGATTTCGCGGTTTTCAGGGCATTCGGCGCCGGGAGCGCCTATCCCGAGGCGTCTTCCTCGACGGAAGCCCCTCTGGAGGGTCTCATCGGAGCAGCCGAGGAGAGAGAGCGACGACACCGAGTCAGCGAGAGACGTTATCGTCTGGCGCCCTCCACAAAGAAATTTTGCCGATTCGGTGGCTTCAAACCTAGTAGCGAGTCTCGAGAAGGGTAGGAGTCGGAATAAGGACTATCCGTAATTTTCTTACGTGATTTCGTTAAGTAATTTTATTCTGTAATTTCATTCCATGGAACCGTTACGCGAAATTTGCATGTGCCTTCCTTCGAAAATTCGACTTCTACCATTTTCTACGTTACAAATGAAAATTCGAGAATATTAAAGCAATTGCAAGTATTAAATGCAACGCATAATACAATAAATCATAAGACTAGAAAGAAGTCACTTCATGCTAACAAAATAAATTTATACGAAAATAAGAAATTAATATTACATTGTTTTAGGACGGATACCAATAAAAATTATCTTAATGCATATTTTTATGTTACATCTATCTTCTGCTTAAAAATCTTTCAACCAGCTAATTAATCAATGGATTTAACTCAAGGCCACATGGAAAGCAGCTACCATAAATCGTCAGTAAATTCACTATCTATTATTATCGATATCGAACTTATTGATTGCATTTCGAGAAATACTTTAGAAATCCTTATAATTTATTTTATACAAGATTAACAATATTATTTTCAAGAAAATTTAATTATAAAATTATTTATACACTTATGCATTTAAAAATTATTTGCGTCCTATCAGACAGAAATTATATAACAAAAAAGTTACGATTTGTGTATTTATAAAGAAAATACACGCAAAAATTTAATGAAACTGCATTTTCTTATAGTTAATATTATAGAAAAACATTTAAGGATGAAACTCTATAAATTCAACTTTAATACGCTAAGTAGTACTGATAATAAGTACATAAAAATTAAAATCTCCATACCCATACTTACTTTCTTCTTATAAGTCTTTAAATCTTATAAGAAAATTCGTATTCACAACAAACATCTTAAAAAGAAGAGTACATACAACGAAGAATAGATACCAAAGAAACCGCATTGATGCACTTTACTACAAAAAAGTTCTTTTATTATAAAAACCGCACGTGCGAGTATTAACACTCAAGGCCAGAAAATCATGAATACACTCCTTACTAATGAAGCCAAATATCAAAAAAAATTTAAACTGCAAGAAGAAGATAAACTACAAGAACAGATAATGTTTTCAATTCGAAATGTGAAAACTCTTGTAAACACACACGATACCTTTATTAAGAATCTTCCTACAGAAGAATATTCTGCAAATAGTAACCATATTCAAAATGAGGTGAAGTCCATAATCATAGAACCTCTTCCATCTACTTACATCATAATTTTAACCATTGTTTGTATGATGTTAAGATTATTGAGGTATACAGTAACCCATAGATACTTTATAAATCCAATTTATAAATGGTCTTCGTATATTTTCACAGCAGCAATAAAACCAGTTATTGACTATATAGTGAATCCAATAATAAGGAATGTTCAAGGAGTGATTATCAAGGAAAATAGGAAATCTAAAATAGATAATATTTATGGAGAAGAAGAACACAACTTAGGAACATACAATAGATACCGCATATCATTTCTACATACTTAGGGAATAAAGTAGACTACTGTAGAATTTAGAATACTTTAGATAATGAGAATAATTTATATAAAATAGTAGAAAATACTTAGAACTATTCGAAACTTTATATTTACTTATTAGCACAAAATTATTAAATATGAATTACATATTAAATATTATTTATACTTATAGAAATAGAAAGAGAAAAAGAATTATAAAAAACGTATTAAGTATGACATATATATATTAAAGCACACCAATTATGTATTTAAAGTTTACAAATTTTTTTTACCATTTAGCAATAGGTAGAGAACAAGGAAAAAAAATTCCTATGTGTAATCGATCAACGATTGATTCATAACAAATTTTATAATTCCATTTCTAATAAAGCACTTTTATAACTTTAATTAGTCGTTGGATGAATCTTAATACATATGTAAATATTATTATATAAAATTTTTTGGAAAATAATAGAATCCATAACACTAAAATAGATAAAGCAAAAAAAGAAAAACAAAGTATGCAAAACCAATAAAATACTTGTAACATTGCAACAACAAATACATCCATGTAATCGTTTGACGATCGAAAATTTATCTAATTTACGCTCATATCATACCGATATGCAGCATTTCGGCCCCCAGGAGTTACGTCGTATTTCATTAATTCAATCTTTAATAAATAAATCCGAAAATCCTAATAATCAAGAATCTCGGTGGAGCGTTATCCACTTAGACATACTAGACCAGAAGTGAGAGACTGTATATCACAAAAGTAGTAGCGAGGATAGCGAGACTGAAGACTCGGAGAACAGCCGAAGGAAGACGAGATAACTGATACGGATATTGGCAAAGAGGAAAGGAGACGGAGAAAGAGACAGTACCAGAAGCGTAGTGAGCGACGTTGGGAGAAGGAAGAGGACTTATGGGCCAGTTTTGCTACGCTACTTAAAGACAAATTACGACTTCCGCATTCTACGCCGCGGAATACGAAGACATTAAAGTTACCGGCGATCAGAGAAGAAGAGGAGATTTCGGAGGCAAGCAGCCTGAGAGCGACGAGCCACCACCGAGAGAATACGCAGAATAAATCGAAAGGAAAAAAGGCCGGGCAAAAGAGTAGTGCCGCGAACACAGAGGAGCAGAGGACCCCAACTATGGCAGTGCAATGACAGAACAAGCATCGAACTCCGAAATAGCGGCCACTAGTGGAATGCCTGAGGCATATCAAAATAGCGGAAAAAGACGACCTCAAGGAAACTGGCAGTCGAGAATGCAGAAACCGCCCAAACACGGGAATTGGAATATGCAGAGACGGCCGAGAAACCAAAATTAGCCCATCTTCCAACAGCCCATGAATAGCACCGACCAGACCGGGGAAAATCTAGCCTATCAATCAGCGCCAAATAGCGGTAACCGTGGAAGAAATTTAGCGGGGCAAACAGGAAAAGAATGCATTACGTACAATAAACTTGGGCATCGGTCGACCAAATGCCTGGATAGCGTGTGCTACGCATGCCGAGGGATGAGACATCAAGCTTCTCGCTACCCCTGATTGCGCCTCACTGAGAAGTCCATGGGGAAATGGGCAGGTAGGGGTGCAGTCGAATCCCCTACCCCTCTTTTGCCTCTAAAATAGGGATCACATGGAGCGTAACGGAGAAGGAAGAGACTAGTGATCAAAAGAATGAGTTAGTGATAACGAGAGGAGATCAAGAGAGGATAGCGCGAGGAAAATCAGCTTGAAAGAGAGAATTGCAAGTGAGATAGAGAAGATAGAAGAGTGCCTCAGCCGCCACTTGGAAGGATACCCGAGCGCGAAAGAACCCGAATGCAGTCCTGAAATCCCAAAGAAAAGTCAAAGAACTTAAGAGGAAGTTTACAAACCGCTTCTTGCTAAAATTGTCACTTTGCACGAGGCTGGGGCAAATAAAAGCAGTGATGGATCAAGAAGTACTCATCACGCGCGGAGAGTGAATTCTTTAGAGGTGAGAGAAAGTGGCGTGAAGGATGAGATAGCAAAAGAGTCGGAGGAAACGCCCACGTGAATAATAAAGAAGTGCACTGAGTTATCTTGGAAAGAGATTGAGGATTTGCGGAAAAAGAAACTCGAACGCGAGGGGAAGACCGAGAGCGTAGAAGAAAAAGAGGAAGTAGCGAGAATGGAAGGAGATGTAGGAAAAGTTAAGTCGAGAGCGTGGAGCGTGGGAGCGTTGTGATCGATCGGAACTCACACCCTACGCCTTGCAACGAGATGACTATTGGACCGGAAGCTGATGGTTTTCCGCATCTGCAGTCCAGGGGGGGGGGGGTGCGCGGCACGGCAGCTGAGCCACGTGATCAAGGCGAGCATAGCGAAAAAGAGGGTGAGGGGAAGAGATATGAGAGGATGTAGCGAGAGTAAATGAAGAAAATAAAAATTTTTTAAGTATAGAGTTGGGAGGAAGATGTTATCAAGCGTTATGTGACCTAGGAGCCGCAGTTTCCGTAGTAGGCCCAGAGGTTACAGTGAGATTTTATGACAGAGTAGTGCCAAGTGATACGTACATACGTACATACAAACCGTGTCACGAGCGGCGTAACAAAAATATCGAGCATACTGAAGATAGACTTGCACTTAGACGCTCCAGTAGGGGAACTGTAAACGAAAGTGATACCCATTTCAGACGATGAGATAGTCTTGGTTAGGGTCTTCATGAAGACGTGGGGTATCAAAGAGCTCCGCGAACTACGCGATTGACTTTAATATTTCGCTATAACGAATGAGCCAAAAAACTGCGGGTCGTTAGTAAGTTTAGTAATTTCAAGTAAAAAAACTGCGGGTCTTTTCGTCTTTTTGCAATAATTAAATGTAAGTTGGGTGTAGCATAAAATACGTAAAAACATATTTTCTAATCGAAATTCGCGTTTTTTATGAATAAAACCATTGCCAATCGTTTGTAATTTTTCTGCGGGTTAAGGGGGTGTTAGCTAAATTGCGAAATTCGCAATATTTATAAAGTAATTAATAATTAAAAAATATTTTCTTCGCTACCGCGATTCGGTATTTGCGCATGCGCAGAATCATAATATCCGAATACAGCATATAATTGATTGTAATTAATTGCGTTTGAATCAAACATTAATAAAAGCAATGATACTCGTTTATAATTTTACTGCGGGTCAAGATGATCAAAGCTAAATTACGAAATTCGCAATATTTATAAAGTAATTAATAATTAAAAAATATTTTCCTCGCTACCGCGATTCGGTATTTGCGCATGCGCAGAATCATAATATCCGAATACAGCATATAAT
>UELU01144533.1:542-66007 GCA_900490025.1 Megastigmus dorsalis
CAACGTGCATGGATGAAAATCTAGAAGTTCATTCGCGTATTTTATAATGTATATGTCTTTCGCCTCTACCTCATATGCAAAATAATGTTGATTGAAGGACTTATTTACCAAGGGCTGCATAAGCAAACAAACATCTTTCCCTGCGACAAATATATCTGTACCATCTGGACCATTTTGGAAAATTTCTATTTTATAATTTAAATAATCCAAAGTACATAATTTTTTTTTATAAATTAAATTTTGACATACATTGATCATTGTATATTTCGCAGTTCCTTCCAATACATCATGCATTAGATCTAATATGATATTTTCACATGCGTGAAATCCTATAACTCTGTTGAATACGCAGGCTTCCTCTATTCCAGTTTCACGCGAATTATTTGTTTTACAATCTTCCTCGTACAGTTCTTTTGTTCTTATTAATTTTTTTTTCTTCGGCAGTAAGTGTTTGAATATCATCAATAGACGCTTTGCATATTCTGCAAGGTCTTCCGAAAGCAAAACTGGTAACAAAACCCAGTATTTCTATAAGTCCCAAGTTGTCACCCAAAACAAGACACAACTCAAAATATATTTTAAAAGTTTTACCATCGACAGTAATAACGAGACCATTTTTTCTCAAATCATTTATTTCTGCTATCAATATGCGAAACGTTTCGTAATTTCCATAAGTTTTTCGGTCATTCGCACTGAAAAGTGTACATAGAATAATATTACTTAAATGTGACGCCATAGTAGGAGGAAAACAAGGTATGCAAGCATACACATTTAAAAAAATACACATTTAAATATACATTTAAAAAAACGTCCAAATGTGCTTGTACTCCGGAGAAAAATCTATATTTAAGGAGAAAAACGACTTAAAACAATAATCTACCGCATCTATAATCTTATTCGAAGATATTTTAAAATTTATCGAATTTATAACTACATATATTTTTATGCTAGCAGCTGTACTGCTTTTATCAAGCTGACTCTGATTATCAAGTTCGTTGAAATTGTCTGATTCATTAGGGACTTGATTATCTAAATGTTCACTATCTAAACAGCCTTCGTTGCAAAGATCTCCTACAACTGCTAAGTACGGTCCAATTTCCAAGATTTCCAGAAATAATTCTCGAAAGGTTTCTGCTAATTTTTAGGGATGTTGCATTAAAATATTTTCTGCATTCAAAAATAATATTTCAGTGAAATGTTATGAAAATATTTCTGAAAGCTTTCAATAAACATTTCTGTGAAATGTTATTGTAAGGTTTCAGTAACCTGCTAGCAAGGTTTCTGCAAGGATTCGCTGAAACCTTTCTTTGAATCTTTCACAGAAATATTTCATGCTATGTGGGCGAACACACAGGCAAATATTGCGGATCTAGCCCAATAGCGTTTGCCTTAGACCACTAAAGCAATCACCACGTCAGCAACATACGCAAACGTAACCGAACTTTTTTTTCGGCACATCGAGTTTTTAGCGAAATCATTGTTTATATTCCATTAATATATTCCAATAATAGCAATAAGTCAATTTATCTAAAGTTGATTAATAAAGGCTTTTATTTTTTCATTAATTACAAGCACCAAATAGTACAAGTAGGTCATGCAAATATTATGCAAAACACTCATAATTATAATTGATTAAAAAGGAATACGCATTTTCTCTACGACATCTTCTTCTCCAATAGCAAATGGAGGCTGATCATTTTGAGATAACCAGACGTCACCTCCTTTTCCTTTCTTTATTATTTCCACAATAGCTAAAGCTATGTTTTCAGGCCTGTAAGAATAAATGTGCATGTAAATAAGATTATAATCATAATTTAATAAAGATTTTATTATTTTTATTCTAGTCTATTGGTGAAAAAATTAATATTTATCGCCAAAGTTTTGTATTTTAACATGCGAAGCCTATGTCTAGCATGTATTAAAGACACATTTTAATTTATTGCAAGAGCAATAATTGATAGAATTTTTTAAAAAACTAATATGTTATACTAGATTTAAAAAGGAATAAGTACGCAACAAAATGATCAGGGTTTGCGGTCTAACTTTAAAGTTACTGCAATTTATAGATATACTATAATGTTACAAGTATATCTATATTGTGGTACAAAATCGTATGTTGCACAGCGTTTTTTCATATTTATATGATTTTTACACTGTTTATTTATATTTCAGTATTTTGTTGTACATAATTAATAATTAAATAGGCTTTGTTAATAATAGTCCAAATTAGCGATGACTTATAAAAAGAAAATTTTTTGATAATACGATTCGGAGAACGCCCTTAAAGCTCTGTAACATTTGAATTGATGGACTTCTAAGGAGAGTTTACCCATTCAGATCACGGATTTTCCTTTTATAGCAAGGTAAATATATATATTCATCGTAGAGAATGTTACAGAGTACGAATCAAAAATACAGATAATCAGTATTCAATTGCATTTTAGAACAGTTAGCACTTCTCATTCAAAAGTATGAACGATTGGAAGATTCAGTCAAATCCGTGATCCAGAGAGTGAACGGCCCTTGTTAGTTAATATTGTAATAAATATGAAAAAAAAATGAAAAATCATTTTAAAAATATTGGTACCCCAGGGAAAACTTTCAGGGACCAGTATTTTGAAAATTGAAAAGCATATGTTCTTTTTGAATCAGACATAAGATTTCCGAAATTTTACTCCTAATATTGAGATGTCTTAAGGTCCGAAAGATTATCCCTACCTTACTGTTTAGCGAAACTATCAAGATAGAGTTTAGTTTTTAAAAAAAAATATAAGCATTATGTGATTCCAGTTTCATAGAAATGCATATTATAATACACAGAGACATTTGTCTCATGATGTTTGAAATTTTCGGAAACATACAGTTAAATATGACTGCTGTTTACCGATTCCATCTAAAATCATGCAGATCGACTGCACCAATATCTGTAAATCACTTTGAATTTCAGTATATTATTCTACTCGGAAAATATGCACATCGATTTCGGATTCTCATAAATCGAAAACGTTTTCTTTTATTAACCGTCGTATTTCGTCTTTTTATTGAGATTTGAGAATATTGCTATAAACATTCGGTAGCATGGGTAACGTTCTTTCGATCCAATGCTTTTTTATTAAATACAAATTTGACATTGTACGTTTCATAAAAAATGAAAACTGCATTTTTCTTAAATGGCTATCTTTTTCTCGGCTCAAATTTGGCATATATGGCATCTTGCGTTTTTCTTTCTAAGAGACATAAAAGATACAAAAAAAACTGTTTTGTATCCATAAAACAAAAAAATGATTCAATGCATATCAAGGATGGAGGATAGTACAAATATAATAGAATATATTAAAAACCACATAGATATCATCCCCATAAATATATAATTTACAAATAAATATCGGTCTACGACGTGGCAGAGAGAGATAGCGGATTTGAATGTTGCGAGAATACCAGCTCCAAGCGCAACTGATTCACTTGCGCTAAGGAGACTAAGGAATTTAAAACAGCACCAGGATCGCAAACTTAAAAAATTCCAGTACCAGTAAGAGAAACATTCGCAACCCCTATCTATTATAGCGATCTAATTAATTTCTTTTTTTCAGAAATCAAGAGCTCCGACTATACCTACAATGTTCTGTACCACTGCATCTCGCGTTACCAGCAACACTGCCCGTGCCGTTGAGGCCGCTGCCATCACTGCTGAGAACACCCACAACTGCAGTACTCCAACCGTCACCGACTTCACCTCACAACAAAACAACGAGGAAGAAAAACGCCGATAGGCTGCAAACTTTACTTTCTTATTTAGTATATTGTCGGTGCCGCTCAACGAGTAGGTAGCAATTCGAGCCGTATAGAATCGCTTCTTTTTACCTACTTCAATTTTCCAAATATGTGTTAAAAATATTGCTTTGCAATCGTTGTAAACTTTTCGTTCAGAGGATGACCAGAGTATTTAAGCAAGGCACTTTGCACACCTGTGCAGCCGAGTGCTGTGATTGGTCGAGCCGTGCAGGTGCAAATGACGTCACAAGTTCTCCAGAATGTTCTAGAAGTCTCTAGAAGTTAAGCTGCGAGGATACCGGATATTGCATCATACGAGACAGAGCCCTTCCTTGATGGGTATGCCGGGACACACCCAGCAAGCAACGGCCTACCACAGACTTACATACTGTACTGGACAGTGACGGCGACAAACTCAACAAACAGGGGGCTGCCCAGGCGGGCAAGTCGGCCAGCTCGGCGTGACTGACTGCATTTATTGGGAGTACGGCAGGAGGTGCGAGCCATTTTAAGGCGGAATTCCTCAATGTGAATTTGATTAGAGCTCACATTGAGGGATTTCGTCTTTTCTTAACTGCGCATCCCACTTATGACATCTTTGGGATAGCTGAAACATGGCTCGGACCGGTCGTGGATGATAGCCTCGTTCAGGTTAGAGGTTACACCCTAATTAGGCAGGATCGTAATGTTAATGGAGGAGGAGTCGCCCTATATGCGCGCAATATTTATAAAGTAACAAAAATTCTTTTTTCAAACACTCTGGGCCTAGGTAAACCTGGTATCCCTGAGTATCTACTCTGCAGCGTTCAATGTGGCGACTCCCCTCCAATTTTGGTGGGCGTTATATATAGACCTCCACAAATTCCGATGCAGGACACCGATTTATTCAATGTTTTACGCGAACACAGCGGAGATTTTAGCCATAAAATATTCATGTGTGACCTGAATGCAGACTTACTGTCTGCGTCCGATGATTCTAGGAGACTGTCAGGCATCTCGCGGACGAATAATCGCTTCAGTTGGTCCGTCATGATTCCCCGCATCATACCGCCACCTCCCATGCGGGGATTGATTTAATCTTGACTGACGAAAACGACTTGATCCATTATTATGGATGTGAATGGCTACCCAGATTCGGCAGGCACTGCATCATAGACGTCACCATAAATATTTTTTCCCCAATTCTTGTAAAGGAGTCTTTCAAGTATCGGAACCTTAAGAGCATTGACTCTATTACTCTTGTCGATCTGCTGTCTCTTTGTGACTGGACGGCCATGAACTCCATAGAATCCGATCTAGAGGGCTTAAATTAAACTCAGCGATTGATGTACTGGCACCTCTACGGACGGTTTGCCCAAACAAAAAGTATATGCTCGTTGGTTTGGATTCAAGTTGAAGCAGCTCATCGCCAGACGTGATGCTACGCACTGACGCTACAAGCGCACTGGGCGAGCGGATCTTTTGGATCAGTTTCTTCGGCTCTGCAACGAGGTCGACGTGCGTATGGCTCAAGAGCGTAATTCCTTGCTTTTAAAACATCTTTCGGACTCTTGATGATAATAAAAATGTATGGAAGGAGATGCGCAACCTCGGCCTCCTGCCCAAGCGTAAAGAGGAGGAGTTTCATGGTTTCACGCCAGGCGAGCTGAATGGGCATTTTGCGAGGATATCTGTTTCTCCTCTTAAATAAAGAAGAAAATATTCACATTATCCTTACAAATCACGGAGTATCTGAACGAGAATAAAATTCTGGATCCTCTCCAGGCCATATTTAGTTAACACCACAGTACCCAAACAGCGATAATTAAGCTGCCTGATGACATACGCTTGGCCATAGACAAAAAGAAGGTGACGCTCTTGCTTCGGTTTGACTTCAGCAAGGCCTTTGACACCATTTAGCCCACAAAGCTGCTGTTCAAGCTTCGACAGCTGGAGTTCTCGCGGATGGCTCTAATGTCCTGACTGCGAGTGTGGCTCGATACTGGAAACAAGCGCTCGCAGTTGCGCTTCGCTTTGCTTCCGCGAATGGCCCGCCGATACGCTACGCTGTCATCTATACGATACCTGGGAGTAATGATCGACTGTCGTTTCAACTTCAAGTCGCAAGTTGAGCATGCCTCTGCAAAGGCGGCAACAGTAGAGAGAACCCTGTCACGGCTCATGCCAAACGTGGGAGGCTCAAAACAGAAGAGAAGAGCGCTCCTAACATCAGTGACAACGTCAGTCATGACATATGGCATAGCTATTTGGGCTGACGCACTGGCGATACAGGAAGTATACAAGAAAGTGGCGTCAGTCCTCGGGATCAGTGCCTTGCAAACTGAAAGTGCATTCCGCACTGTATCCAGGGAGGCAGCAGATGACATCGCTGGACTTATGCCAATCCAGGTGCTGGCACAAGAACGGAAACGAACTTACCAGCGAAGGAAAGTCGCGGAAAAAAGCATGGAAGAGATCAGAGTCGACGAACAACGAAACAGCATAATACACTGGCAGAAGATTTGGGATGGATCCACTAAAGGAAGATGGAGGCACCGTTTGATTCCCTAAGTGGACAGATGGATAAACCGACGACATGGCGAAGTGAACTACTACTTGTCGCAGATGCTGTCGGGCCACGGGTGCTTCCGGGCATACCTCTACAAATTCAAGCAAGAGGAATCCCCAGAGTGCCCGACCTGTGTACGAATCCCCGAGAACGCTGAACATGTGTTCTTCACTTGTCCCAGGCTTGGGGAACAACGAATAACCTGAAGACCGCAGTAGACCTGAAGATTACTCCGGATAACCTGACTGATACAATGCTTGCATCAAAGGACGGGTGGAAAGCTACAACAACCTTCGCGACTAAGGTCCTTCAGGATCTACACCTGGAAGAGCAAAAGAGGACTGAAATAAAGAAGACAACTAAAGAGAAGAAATGACGAGGTAGGGATGTTCTTGACTCTACAATAACAATACACAGCCCCTTGTTATTAAAAAATTCCGGCTTCTCGAAGGTCTGTCATTAATTACCTTTCTCATGAGGCTTGCTTATAATTCACTCCTACGTATGATTCTATAACATTTTCTTATATCTATCATCTCAAGGAAGAATTAAGAGTAAGATGCAAAAAGTAACATTACTTTGATCAGTTATTATAGAAGAATGTAAAAGAACCAGACATACAAAGTGGAATATTGGCAAGTCTGATGAGGAAAGTAATTGATGTATGTTCCTCGAAGCGTTGCAATTTTTTAGTAGCACATTAATACATTGCGGTAATTAGTTCTTTGAATACCATCAATCTTATTATTTTTCACCGAAATTTAATAAAAAATGGAACATTAACATCTACATAATGAATACTCACTTTTGCTGATACATGTTTTGCAATTCGTTCCAACATTGGTCATTTAGGGAAAATTCGAACATATCATGTTTTATGGAAGAATCAAAAGTAGTCATACTTGTTTTCGTCATGCTTGGACACAAGCAAACTATCCGTACTCCAAAAATGTTATTATGAGCCTGACAAAAATACGTAGTATTGAATTTGGTTATAAACAGTTCCATTACAAAATATGACTATAATATTATTATAGAAAACTTGTAAAATCATGTAAAAGTTTTGAGAGAATCTAAGAATGTGCGAGAGTTGAATAGATTCCTCAAGTAGACGATATGGACTTGTCAGATTGATTATAATAAGTAGTCTATCCTTACTGAAATATCTCAGGTGAGATTTCAACTGTATACATAAATCACCGCCGCCGATCATTTGGGAATCTATGCTTCTCTCATACATCGTCATAGTTTTAAGAAAGTACAAACTGTGCACTGAGAGACGTAAACGTTTTATTCAAATGAATATGAATAGTTGACACTTTTTTCGATCATTTATTTCATTCAACTCTTTAAATATTGGAAATAGCGTTAAACACCTAAATTACCTGCAATTCTGATTTGTTGTATAACGTATGATTTTATGAGAACTTTCGCATTAAATCTAACTAATCTCAGTATAAAACTTATCTTAAAAGCTTCAATTTTTTTAGTTGACTTTGTGCAATTTGTTTAAGCTGAGATAACGCCGTTGGAAGAAACAAATTCATTTTCTGCGATTTCCGTACGTTGTTCGTACTATTCTGAAATTTTTAGGCTAATTTAGGCAATATAAAATAAAAAACTCTTCGATATCACCCCGAAAAGAAAATATGCAGAATAAATTAAAAACAAAATTGAAAGCTAAAAGATAAGCTTTTTAATCAAATTCATTAGATTATATGTATAATAAAATCTCTTACATTGCAGAAAACAGAATTGCCAATTTTAATAGTATTTTCAATATTTGAAGTGCAATATCTTGGTTTCTAATGAATTGAATGGAATAATCTCAACGTAGTCAAAAGTATAGCCTAAGCCGTCGAAAACGATGTATCTCGATTTATTAAAAAATTGATCAATGCCTATTAAATATAAAAATAAAATAAAAATTAAATGTAAAAACGATTTTTATGATTTTTTTGATTGCATATTTGAAAGGTAGATAAAATTCACTCGCGAAAACAGTACTTTATTCTGTCGATTTTAACTTTAATGTTATTAAAAATATTAATTACCTTCATAGATCTAACAAAAGAGACAACTGCATGCTTTGTAGCATTGTACAGGGGACTTAGAGAAGGAGTATTTACCAATCCAAGCAACGAACTGATATTGACGACAACACCGCCTTTATAGCCTTTACGTATGTCCATGCGGTCGATTGCTATCATGGTCCCATGCACAACTGCTCTCTAGAATTTGTAATTTATGAAAAATATTAAAATTTCTGCTAATTCAATGACCCTGCAGTAATTGCAGAGTTTTCAATTTTACTATTGTCTTGTATATAAATATCACAAGCAGAAATGAACAATACGCATATACTTATTGATGTCTAAAATCTCAAAATAAGTTGTTGTCTAGTTTTTAAAGTATACTGTATAGGCTGTTTCTATGTGTTGGTAAGAGGAAAATTATATAACTTTATACCAAAAGTACAGAACAGCGCTTAAGATTTTCACAAATGGAAAATTTCATAAATGCTTATTAGTACAGCTCGAAATTTGAAGTAGTTTTAAAATAGGCGAAGAAGTAGAAAGAAGTTGACATTTTACTATCGATACATTCACCAAAATATATCGGGAAAAATACATCCCCCTGGTATCCACGTACAATCAACCCAGGTATTCTATCTATAGATCGAGTGATGTGTTGTACCCGTTCAGTAGTATATGTATTCACATCTCACACATACATAATATTTTTAGTCTCTGAAAGTTAGTGCTCGGTTCGTTGGATGCATCAAAACATACGAGATACACCACTGGAATAATTAAGGCAGGTTATGGCAAACAAAGAGTCGATCATGGTGTGTGAGATCTGAATTTTGATGAAACTTTTTCCTGGGCTCATTTAAGGAATTAAGTTTGCGATTTAATAAAGATTAGCTATTTTTTATGATTCTAATGATTCAACTCATAGGGCAAAAGCCCTAATTGGGGTTTGATTTTACGATAGAATGACAATGTGTGAAAATGTTTCATTACAATCCAGCTTCTCTACACAGTAATTCCTCTTTGTAAGTCATGTCGGATGATATAATAGGTGAACGACTCTTTGCAGTACAGTTTATCTTATGTATTTACGAATAAACGTGGAGGTGATTGGCATGCAGTATGACTGATAATTTTATGGCTAAAAATGAAGTCATTGGAGTTAACGAGTAGAGAACTAAACACTGAGATCCCTCAACCTACTCAAAGTCAATGAGCAACAGTAAGGTCATAAGGTCATTAAAACATAGTCCTTTTATCAAATCGTAATCTTATAAATTTAAGCGGGATTGTCTGTACACTGTAAAAATGCTAATAGTAATTCAGCCCAAGTATGAAATTACCTAATGTATGTCCCTATATTAAAGTTTCTTGAGTGCAATTAACTTTCAGCTCAAATTATAAATATCTGGGCAGATTAAAAAAGCTATATACCATTTAATGAACGTGCATATTACAATAGACTTATGTCCATGAGTTGAGTCGTAACATTCTTAAGGTGTTGGTACTTCCATCTTACTTTTTTTATGGCCTTAGAAAGTCTTCGACCAAAAAAGATAGAGTTAAAAATACGCATCAAATTTTCACTGATCGACTAGCTTTTACCATTCAACAAATATCTATCCGCAATTATTGTCTGAGAGAAGAAATGAGAAATTGCAAGGACCACATCTTTTAAATTTAATAAATGTGACTAATGCCGCTACAAAGACTCAATAGTTCTCGGAAGAAATAGTTTTGTTCCCTTGGAACTTTGCTGACTCTCACCTCTTTTGTTCAAATTCTCTTTTTTCTGCTTTAATATACTTATTGCGAGAGTATGTCGTAAGTGTCTTGCGTGTGTGTACGTTTTTGTCACGTTTTACGGGTATGCGCATATGACAGCTACAGTGTGGCTGTCTGTAATAGGAGAATTAACATTTATTGTTGGTTGTTGAAATAGCCTTTCATATAATATACTTCGTCAATTATGTAGGGTATTTTACATGTACCGTAATATTAAGAATAACAGCAAGTTGTAGATAAAGTAGTATTCGGTTAATATAACGTCATAAGATACTTACAAAATTGACATCAATCATTAAATCTATTTTTTTATCATTATTGACCCCTGCATTGTTGACGAGTATATCGACATAGTTTTTCAGCTTCACAACTTTTTCATAACAGCCTTAAAAAAATATTAGGGAATAAATCTGATTAATAAATACCAAATAATTACTATAATATCATAATACGAATCGTGCTTACCTGTAAATTGTTCCACATCAATTACATCACAACTATAATATCCAAACTTTTCTTTATTAAATTCTTGCTCCAATGTTCTTAAACCATCACTGACTACTACATCATCTGGCCGAGGCAAATCCAAAATAGCAACGTACTACAAATGAATTGAATATTTATGCAAAATATACCACTAAAGAAATATTTGAAATTTCGTTTAATTTTATAAGCATGCACTACCTGTACTCCATTTCGTAATAAATATTGAACAGAAACAAAACCAATTCCACGAATTCCACCAGTCACTATTGCCACTTTATTATTTATGTCCATGTTTTTATTGCATTTGTGATCAACAGGTTTGTGAACAACTGAAATTCAACGTGCGATTCTGCAAGTGTGAGAGTATTTCTTCGAGAAGAGAAGCGCGGAGTGACGCCTTCGTGCACGGACAAACTTTTCATCTCCACTTGCAACTCGTAAAATCTGCGGCTCGCAAGTTCGAACCTTGGCCGCTAGAGGCGGGAGTTTATAGGGAATAATATTTTACTCCAGTCCAGATTATCAGCAACCTTTCTCCTGCTTATCTCTAATTTTTATACATGTATACTCAAGATGTATTAAGATGTACGAGCAATAGATTTCACCGATTTCCTAATCTGACGAATTCAAATGGTCTAATCAATAGTGCATAAAAATGTATCCAATGGGATGAAATTGTAACAAAATATATTTTTTACATTTAAATAAAAAATCATTCTGTACATAAATGTACTAAAATGTATATCAAAAGTTGAAAAACATGATATAATCGTATCGAGTCAACGCGAAAAATATTACGAAATACAACATTTATAGACATTTTGCTACATTCAAAATTTTCGCTGGGCTATCAACTTTTCATGAAACTTGGATTCTGTTTCAATATATAATACTATCAGTGAATTATATGAACTCATACGAATAAAAAGTTTATGAATTTTTAATATTATACAATTAGTAATTTCTATAGACGAATAAAAATAGTTTAAGTTTCTTTAAAAAGCTTTAAACTTCAAAACATTAGCGATTTCTTGAATTTAATTTTTCTAATAGGAAGATTGAGAAATTCGAGACAAATGGTTTCCTATGAAATATTAAATTATTGCCAATGCAATGGATAACAATCTGATTGATACTTTGCACATTTATTAATTATATTCACGTTTTATTAAATGAATAACTGCGCTGAAATGCATTATTGTATATAGCAGGTTTTTTTCCCGATCGCGTTTAATTTCATGTACAAATAAATTATGGCCATAACTGTTATTAATGTGCAGTACACAGTAATTGGACATAGTAAGAAAAAGAATCATTAAAGTAATTCGTTGTTTACTTTATACTTTATATATCTGAGTTTAATTTAAGTCATTGCATTGTTGCACCAATCATATTAAAGGAATAATTGTGATTGGGAAACAAATATTACATACATAATTAAGTAGTTTTTTTTTAGATTTTATGTGGTGATGTCAGAAACTATCAACGATTTTTAACTAATAATGATTTTTATAATTCATCAGTAGCGCCTCCACTTTCAGTATAGAGTATTCATGAAAAAATGAAGTATTTATAGAAAAAATAGATTTGTATGTTCACGATATGTAAAATTAATTTTTATATTTCATAGTTTTATGCAGATCTACACTGAGAGAACAGATGTCTTGTATTAAATGATCGGTATGTATTTACAGAACCATTAATGAATATCACTTATATTAAATACAAATACATTTAATGAAGCTTCTTAACTGCTAACGTACGTTTGGATTTAATATTAATCCATCATGGTGTTGTTATACGTGACAATAGACAATACTTAATAGATAATGAATATATTACAACATATTTCAATTAATTTGTATTGAGACTAAAATTTAAAGTTAAATAAAATATTAAATGTATTACTCTGCGTGTCTATTTTATTAGAAAACCAAAGTAATATTATATTATAAATGCCTATTTCGATTCAGCAAAGAAAAGGTATATTTACAAAAGCGTGAAAAGTACAATATATAGAGGTCAAAAAGAGAAAGAGAGAGAGAGAGTATATATATATATATATATATCACAATGTCGAACTTACGGAATTAATGAATTCAAATACAAAATGTTTGGCGTTAAATGATTGTGTCATATTAGTGAATCAGTTATTAACTATTAATCCGCGGCGGATTTGATACAAGTCACCTGTTCAAGTGAATATTCATTACCAGTAAATGAATATTCAATTAGCCATATTCAAATCCACATTCATTAACAGCTAATCCACAGTCATTTACTGCAAGACATTTTTTTTCTCAGTGTACGAACGTGTAACCAATCCCCCAAATATTTTCGTTTTTATGTTTTAATTAAAAATTTATTTAAGACAAGTTACTTAGTTATTTGTACGGTCACTTCATCGAAATGGTCAAATTAATCGCTAGTTATAGAACATAAATGCTCGTAGATAAGAAAGAATTATGTTTAATTACAAATTTGTACTTGCAGTTATCGCATAATAAATTAAACGATTGGTATTAATCACACTATCAAGAGGGTATACAGTCAATTAAAATAAAAAATTTCGGGCCTCAAATGTTACCGACCGACAAATAATTCGTGTTAATTAAAAAAATACTTTGAAATACAGAAATTCCAAATTCAAGTGCAGTGCATCTATGAATTAATCATCATCTAGTAAAGTTTCAAGTAAATATTTTAATGACACCTTCAAAAATTTCCATTCCGAAGTGAGTAAATTTGTCGGTACAGAAATTTATAAAGGTGTAATTGAAATATTCACTTGAAACTTTGCCAGATGAAACATGCTATTCAAAACATGAAAAAAAGAAAGACCAAGGGAGAGAGAGAGAGAGAGAGAGAGAGACAGAGAGCTAGGGAGAGAGATAGAGAGAGCTAGGGATAATAAATTGAACAAACAGTTTAAATTAGCAAACAAGTTTTCAGAACTTGATAGGATTTCAATAAAACGACCATTAGAATCATCGTATGTTTTTATTGATTAAATATATTCGAT
The DNA here is from genome assembly GCA_900490025.1 of Megastigmus dorsalis. Lineage (NCBI taxonomy): Eukaryota > Metazoa > Arthropoda > Insecta > Hymenoptera > Megastigmidae > Megastigmus > Megastigmus dorsalis. Next base: position 14,188 of record UELU01144533.1, read on the forward strand.
TCTTTATATATTGTAGATATTAAAATTTTTTATTAAAGCTACAGTTCAAAGGGCGAAAAGCAATTATAAGACACGGCTTGTTTTAATTTTGGCTTCAAGCGAATACTTATTAATTTAAAGTACTTTACTAATTGCTAAAATCCTTTCTATCGTGGATATATGCTTGAAAAATTATAATTGAATTATAAAAAAAAAACTAGATTGTAATTATCAGGACTGAGAAATTAAACTAGAAAGTTAAAAAGGTTTTTTCTGAATATCAGGCAAACTCTGGAGCACGTCGTTATTAAAAGAGTTTATGAGGTCTTAATTTGGGGCGAAAACATTACAAAAATTACAAGGCAGATGTGTATATGTATCAATGATCGACGCCTCAAATTATACATTTGTGAAAAAAGAATCGTCAGTACTGGAATCTTAAATAAATTATAAGTGAGATAGTAAGTCTAGATTATCAACATCTGTAGTAAGCTTATAACGTACATTGAAACTTTTTGAAAAACAATTTGTATCCCTAGTAAGAATAAGTATTCTCAGTATATCTTTATCTAAATAACAAGAAAAAAATTGAACAATAATTATTTAGTTGGCGTGACGTGTAAATACACAGCTCATAACTGTAACCAAGTTAAAAATGAATTAGGCAATAATCAAACGAAGCACAGCACATCATCGCATGTTATATTAATACACAAAGAAGGTATACTATACCCCCTGCAACCTCTCGCTAAACGAGCCGCCGCACGGCTGCAACTAAAAAGAGCAGACACACACACGCACGCATTTGAAGTGGGGTCTCCCAGCAGAAAAATCTCCTTAACTCTCAAAAGTAAACGCTCATTATTCTCGTGTCTATTAGCGAGACCGGCTCTAAAGATGCTCGATTATAATATCCCTTCAACCTCCCCCAGCCTTCGGTCCCCATAAAGTGCCTACACACATCCACACACACACAGACACTCGTCCTTAGGCATGTGCACAAGATGATGGGGAGCGCGGCATCCAGAGCACTTGGCGCTGCGCACTTCACGCGCCCGAGTACCGACGGTTGCCGTGTGCCAGGGGCGCGGCCCGCCACCCTATACCGCCTACTTCCTTCTCGCTCGCTCTCTGCGCGTCTGTGTGTGTATGTGTGTATGTGCGTCTGGTGGTGGGTGTAGACTGTAGAGAGAGCTAGACGGGGATTTTCAAATTCAAAGGTTCCATTAACCGCCGTTTGCAATGGTGTTGTGGGATGCGAAAATGGGTGGAGAGTTTGCGTCGTTCGACCGCGATAGAGCATATTTTTCTTATTTTTTTGTTGCTGCTGTAACGTATACGATGCAAACTTGACATAGGCAGGGCGTTACTCGTATAGTTGCTTTCGAAATACTCAGGATGTAAAGAACGGTTTACCATCATGTAATCTGTACTTTTTCAACTGCTTAATATTGTTCGTCTTGATGCGGATGACTCGATAAAGGATTTTTAGATAAATTTAAAAATTCCAGCCACTGCACAACAATTCGACGAAAGATAAAGGTAAGGAAACATCCAATTCCGACTTTTAAAATTAGTTTGTTTTTTTTTTTTTTCTAAAACGTATTTTCTTAATTGGAGCAGACCAATTTTGCTAGTTTTGTATACGCGAAAGACATATGCTATGTCGTAATAATTGGAATATTTCGATTTAAGTACGCATCGGAATTACAAAATATACCTAGCAAAAAATGCTCTTATGTTTTATGATTTTGTAGAAGAATGACAAAATAATTAAAGAAACGCGCTTTAAAGGCAAATATTGAATTTTGTATCATTCAGCGTTACTATCTTGAAATTCCTGCGCAAAGGTAACAAAAAAAAGAAACGCTTACTAAGAAGAACATTTCAGTATGGACGGCCACAGATCGTATACATGTACACAATCGTTGCAGAGCCACGCAAAAAAGCGAGTTTCATTATCGATGTAAATTTGTTTTTTACCATCCAGACTCCCAACGTATATATATGCAATAATGTCTATAACCTCGAAACACGAAATATCTGCCTCTCGCCAATGTTTGTTTACCCGCTGGAAAATTTAGCAGCATTACAATATTTAATAGGAATTCCGGCGAAAAGGAATTATCGACATTAGGCTGGCGCAAGTCAATCGGGTAGGCACACGTGCGCGGTAAACACATCCGACGCACTATAGTTTTGCAACTCCTCTCCGCTCGTACCTGTACGCGCGTTCGAAAGAGAGACGAGTGTAGGTATATATATATATATATATATCCCTAATATAAAACCGCTCGCGGCTTTCGCAAAACGTCGCTCCGCGCAGGCTGTAGACGCAGTCGCGCTATAAGACACGATGACCCGCGCGGTCCCCGTACAGCCTACCTACTGCTAACAATCTCTCGAAATAGCTCGTAATTGAAGTGGTATTTACGAGGCACAGGGATTTATTCCTCATAAATAGACATTTTTACGAGGCCCCGCGAAGTCCCGCGCAGACAACAAGTCCACTTGTCCCAGCAGCAGCTCTCCGCGTTAATAATTCGCGTTTCGCGGACCGCGCGCGGCCGATAAAAAGCGACGAGCTCCCCGGAGCTGTTGCGGCGCGCGCTTTTTTTTCTCTCTTCCCTCTTCTCTCTTCGCTCTTCTCTTTTCCTCGTCTGCCGGGCTCCTTACAATGTTGCTCGCCGCGTAGCCACCGCCGACTGATTATGACTTTACGACGCCTCATTTGTTATTCGCGGTGTGTATAGTGCGCGCGCCGACGGATGAGGCTTTTCACCCTCGCCGCGGTGAATCGTTACGCGCCTGCGTTTATGCCCCGTGGCAGCGACTGCCGCGGTTATGTGCTTGCGGTGCATAGGTGCGAGAGACCGGCCAATTCAAACGAAATATTTTAATTGCGCGCGCGCGCGCCAAATGGTTTTTCTTTACGAGGCGTTTATTTATATATATGCGCGACGACTCGTTCGCTTTCTTTTTACGCTATATGCGCCAACTTTTGCACGCATACCGAGTGCTGATTTTATATATGTATTGCTATCGCGCACTTTTCGACCCTTTCGCCTTATATATACGGCTCCTTTTATGCCGAGTCGGCCCCGCGATATGCTATACTGAAATACGTTGGGAATTGGCGACTAGGCGAATATATTTCGCTGGATGGTTTATGTAGGATACCGTGAGCGGATTTTTGCTTAATTTGTGTACAACGAAAAGGTTGTGGACGAGTTTAGCGCTAAAAAGATTAAACTCTGTTACTCGGAAACATGTGCATGTTTTTTTCATTGAGTTTTAAGGTATATAGATTTTTACGTTAAATCCTTGGAGAATTTCACGGATTTCAATAGATAAATATCAATAATTGTTTTAGCTAGAGTTCAGGCGGAGTATTCTTTATCGTAAAAACATTACGATATCGTATTATTCATCATTTGAACGTATTCATATTTTGATGGATCACGTAGAAAAAGAAAGCTACGTGTCTCTCCGTTATAATAAATATAAAATTAACTAAAGTAGGTATCTGCACATATCCAAGCTCCGCGAAATTGTGCGAAAACACCGCTCAAAGTTATGCTAAAACGCTCAAATATATACACATATATATATATATGTTTTCTATATATAAGTGTGCCCAAGATATATCAATACGTATATTAGGGTTATTTGTTTTGGTATAACTTTAAGCACTTATCGACATTGGCCGAAAGGGAACGGTTTATTTGCGTGGAAGTGCGGATAGTGAATTGATATATTCGCGAGAAATCACGACATTGCACTATTGCTACTTTACACTTCAGTATTATTTGCACATGTTAAGATTCAAATTTTACAACTTTATAGGGTACATCTTTTTAAAACAATGGCTTTTACAAGAAACGTGTATCAAAATCAATTAAAAAGGCAAGATCCCAACTTTACTGCTGACTCTTAATTTTATACCAGTAATCGAATTGTTACTTTCAAATATAATCTAAATATTCAAGAAACAAGTTGAACATACACAACAACGTGTTGACAAGCAGCCACGAGCCCGGCCAATGGTAAATCTCAAGTTTGACAAGTTTATTTTATCAATTACGAGTGTTTGAAGTGCTTGCCAGTCGGTCGTGCATTGCCGAGCAAATTATGATTTCATGCAACGCCCGGATTTAAATGTGTGTCGAAAGCGAGTGTATAACTGCGCGCAGCACCCGAAGATTCGAAACAAGATGCATTGCACTTGCAGTGAAAGGAAGGCATATTTTTTCCCTCTTCCATTTCACTTCAGCTGAATACACTATAACTTCAAAGCTGCTACTCACGTCAATTCTTATTCCCGCGAAGTTTATATGCTCGAGTGTCCGACAAACTGGTTGGAATTAACGCGTTTAATTTAATTCTTCGCATAACCGTAAAGAATTTATATACCTATATGCACCAAATTTATGTAATGCGCGCACTCGCGCATACACGCGAGAACAATTTTTGCCGAGTAATAGTTCATTAGGCAATTTTTCTTCCTTTTTTTCTTTTTGGTATACTCCTGCTGCAGGAAGTTTTTATATCGTTGCGCAACTTTTGCCAAATAAAAGACATTTTGTTCACGTGGACGTTATGAAGCAGGAAACGTTTTCTATTTGTTGCCGATGTTACGAAATGACGAAAACATTTTGGCATGTGTGTGCGCAATATTTTGGTTTCGATAGCTCACGTGCAATGTTTCAACAAAACATAAACGTATTCGAATCGTGTTAATAAACGAGTAATTTATCAAATATGTTCATCTATGCTCTCATGCGAAACAATATAACAAAATGTTACAATTTGAAATCTTGGATAGGCCTTTGCAGATTTATATATTGTTTGTACTTTCAAATATTATAAAATGCGAATGTTTTTGTATACTTGTATATTATACAAACTCTGCAATTTAATATAACATTGAAATTGCTTTTATAGTTTGTAAGATAATAAAGCTAGCTAATTCTAATTGTTTTTACTCCGTCGACTTCCAGAGCAGCTTTTGTATAGACGCGAGCAATTGAAATATAATGATACGGTATAAAAGACTGGTGCAATTGCAAAAATAGTTTCAGTCTGCTTTTGTCAACATTGTGCGAATCAGTGAACAAAATGTGGCGGATAGGATTTCTGTAAGAGTGCGACGATGACTATAGACGGACTCTAAAAAAAATATATAATGCCTATGAAAATGTTGCATGTTTTCAGTGTATACTTGTTGGGAACGTCTATGGCGAATCCGATGACGTACGGCGGGCAAAACGTCAAAGTGTGCGACACCGAACCCTGCAGAGTCGCTGGTATGTGAATAAATTTAAACAAAATTTATCAAATTACTGTCATAGAGTTCAAATTATTGTCATAGATTCCGAAAATAATATATATTCTTATTCAAGGATCACCTTTTCACTGCAATATTAAAATTGTTATTTTCATAATGTCATGGAAAATTGTTTAATATAGTTACAAGCAGAAAGAATAATTTTTCTGTATCTCTGTTAATTATTCGTTTTCCTTGAATAAACGAATGACTTTGGTTTTTGTATAGCTGTGATTCTGAACAAGATGATGAACAAATCGGTAAGTCCGTGCGATGACTTTTATAGCTACGCGTGCGGAGGTTGGGATGCCAATTTTCCGCCACCCAGTAACGAGGATGTGTGGAATTTGGACAAGATGACGGAGCATAACGCGAAGATGGAAGCTAGAGGTGAACTGCAAAAGATGTATTGCCATGTTTAATTTCAGTTGTATAAAACTATATACATTTTTGCCGACTAGATATTCTCGAAGAGGAAGAAAGCGATGGCGATGTCGTTCCATTGAAATATGAAAAATGGTGGTTTAAGTCTTGCATGGATTTAGGTAAATAAAACATTGTATGCCGTTTGTTTAAAATGATGATACCTGCACAATAAGAAGATTATTAAAAATCATATTTAGATAGGATTGAGGACATGGGTACGAATCCGCTAGAAGAGATTTTGGATTACAATGGTGGCTGGCCGATCATTATGAACAGAACCGATTCGAGTGAGGAAGATCGTCCTTGGCAAAGCGTTCACGAATATTACACGGGCTTTGAGGATCTGTCGTCGCTATTCAACATTGGCGTCTGGGCTGACGATAGGAATCTGAGTAGAAATGCAATCAGGGTGCGTAGAATAACCGAGTTCGTATACATTCATTTAGACCATTTGTACACGACAAAGTTGCTGTTCTAGTTGAATAAACCAGCGGAGACTTTGTATGAAAAGCTACTGAATGATGGAGATGAAATTAGTGTGACGAAAAAGTACGCCAAGCTTATAAAAGACGTTGCACTGCTGCTGGCGAAGTCTGCCAACAAAACCATTCTGGATGAAGATCTGAATAAGGATACAGAAGACATTATTAATTTTGAGAAGAATTTGCACCTGGTAACGCAATGTTTTTTAATTTATACCTTCTACTAAGAAAGTGATTATCTAGTAGTTGCTTTTCAGATAAAAGATGTGGACGGTGAAAGTAACGATCTGGAGTCGTCAAAAGCTTATATGACTATTGACGAGTTGCAGCGTTTTTATGAGGAAGGCAACGATTCGACACTAACTGCTACGGTCAGTATAATCGTTTGGTGCTTATCATTAAATGCTCGAATCATTTCAAACTTCAACTTTATTAATTGTTAGAAAGGGTAATTTATAAATTTTAGCATTTGCACTTTAGAGTAATGACTAATTAAATCTTTGCTTAGATAAACTGGCTGCGAGTGATTATGGTGATTTTCAAGAACCAAGAGAACATAACGATCGACAACTCGGAAGCTGTGGGAGTCCAGGACACGTTTTATCTACAGAAATTATCACGTTTACTCGGGGAAACACCAAATCGGGTAATAGGTAACTCGATTTCTTGCAGATTTATTATAGTTATATGTTTTACACACAGTGGTAATTTATTATACACTCAGTCAATTACGTTCACTGGAAGTTCATCGCGTCGTCACTGCAATACCTGAACAAAGAAATGCGCGATTTGCTGGAGGAAGTAATAGCAAAGGACGATTCTACTGACGATGTCCCAGAAAGGTTCCAAATTCCTTTATTTCAAAGACGTTAAATTGAAGTGAGAGTTTTTATGAGGATTGTTTACAGGTGGGAAGTATGTAAATCGGAAATGAAAGTAAACATTGGCTACAGATACGAGTATCTGAAAAGGCATTTTTTGGGGGACACGAAGAAAATGGTAAGTGCATCCATGTTACCAATTTGATGAAATTTCACCCCGTCATCTGATCAAAACTAAATAAAAGTGTGTGCATATAGTGTAAGGGAAAATAATTAAATATTCGATACTAAGTCTGTTTTCGTTTTTCAGACTTTTGACGTAGCGAACGAAATGCGCAGCGAAATGCTCGACGAAGTGGAACATTCAACTTGGCTGGATGACGAGGCGAAGGAGGAGACTCTGATTAAACTGCACGCCTTGAAGTGGAACATTGGCGCCTCCAGCTTTCAGCCCAAATTTTTGGACAGCATCTACGATGGGGTAAATTCCAAAAGTTCCAATGTCGCACATGATTCGATGAAAATAGTAATTTTTGTAAAATACACTGTACTTATATGTATACATTTCAGTTGACGGTGACGTCTAATTACTTCGACAACGTGCAAAACGCAAGGGAATTCCTAATGAATCTACATTTGAAGAGGCTGCGAAGAAGACGGATCGCGCGAAGATAGTGAGTGAAGCGAGAGTCGAGTTTTGTCTGCTTTGCCGTTAAAACGAACTGCACGATTCATTACTTTATAATTGTTATTTCAGCATTCGGACCGATCCATTGCAGGCGATGTCATTTTACGAGCCGTCACGCAATATCTTGGGTAGGCGAGACATTAAAAACCAGTCTAATCATCGTTGCATAAAGTTCCTTTTTAGAAAATTGCACTTATACATAGTTTACGACCTTAAAATTAAGCGAAACGCACGATTGTATAATTAAACGCGTGCTTATATAAATTATCCCGGTTGTTTACAAATTTCGCGAATGTAATTAAAGCGTATAATTCAATAATTATTTGCTTGCACAATTATATTTCAGTCTTGACGACCGCTCAAGTGTCCGTCCCTTTACTGCATTCTACGCTCCCAGCGTGAGTATCGCCTCCAAATTTACGAGCGACATTAAAAGTATGTTTTGATTCATCCCCGCCTAACGTTTGTTCCTTTTTTTTTGTTGCCCATGCGCAGGTCGGTAAATTATGGCTACATTGCTCCTACCATGGGTCAGCTTATGGCGCGGACAATGGAAAAAGAAGGTTCGTTCCGTTTGATTATTGCTTTATTTCTGCACTGTCGTCGCATGCGTATATATATGCGAACAACGTGTCTAGTTTATACTAGCAATTATAAAGGGAAATAAAAGCTGTACAATGTTGTGTATAGGTTTAAGTGATGCACTGATGCTGACGAGGGATGCGGGTTCTCAAACTAGTTTCTTAGAGTAGCACAAACATTTATTGTTTGTTTATTGATTTATTTACAGTTCTATACGATTGAAAGGACTTTTGCTCATTGCGAAAAATTCTGATCTCGAAGGGCGAGGGTACTATTCAATAGAAATGGAGTATTTTAGAGTATTTTATAGAAGAAAGTTAGATTTTCAATAAATAATTATAATTTATCACTGCTATTTTTTGAAAAATTCTATAATGTGTTATCGAAAATTTTAATTTGAAGTGCGATTCATCGTATAAGAATGTCACTTGTTGAATTGAAATTTAAAAAATCATGCTCAACATTATAATTGCACAATTTTAAACATTAATAAATTTTCCAATTATAAATTATAAATCTTTAAGAGAAAAATTTCATTAACGAAACACACATTTACATAAAGAATAAATTTTACAACTCGATTTTATATTTATATTCTTAATTTACAAACACTACTCGTAAACATTAGGATACTAATTAAATAATATCTTCGAACGTGCATCGAGCAAGAATTTAAACTTGCAAACGTAAAGTGCCAAATGACCATTAAGATAATTACATCATTGCAGTATATGCATTGTGTCCCCTATATAATAAGATAGAAACTCTATGTTTCTTTATTATTTACTCTTTTAGTTGCTACGGATACATATATGTCTCCTTGGTCAACATATCTTGGAGAAACGTACAAGAGTTACGAGTCAAAGACTGACTGTTTGATGAGGCAGTACTACAACTATTCTGTAATTAAACAAATAATTTCATTCGAAGTATCGGCTACGACGCCAGTTTTTGCATAACACGTCATTTTCCAACACATTCACCATTATTAATTTGTTCACTTGATTTTGGTAATCGGAATCAAAATCAAATTATACAACTGAAAATTAAGGTGACAAGTATGAAAGATATAAATGAAATCCCTTTTTGAAAGCATTGAAGTGTTCGAAAACTGGTTCTCGTCGTCTACTCGGTTGTTCTATCTACCATAACTGTAATTTAAAAGGACGCTTGAACAAAACAATATTGACATTTTAGGTGGGTCCTGCCACTATCGATGAAAATATGTACGACGCTATTGGGCTCAAAGTTGCTTACAACGCGTTTCAAAATAATGCAGAATATGAAAATGTGGAAAAACTCCCAGATTTAGAGGAGCTCAGCGAGGAACAACTATTTTTCGTAGCCTTCGCCGCTGTAAGTAAATCAATACAAGAGTACCAAATTTTTTAATCAAACAAAATGTTATCTATTATCTTTTTTTTCTATATTTAAAGAAACACTTTCTATTATTTATGACTCACAAAATGTGCGCCAATTATTAACAAGAATAAAAAGGAATCACACTGACTATCGTCTCTATTTTCGCACTTCAAATTTATATATCTTTTTGACTTGTGAAAACATCAATTTTTCATTCCAATAGATTAGAAGAATTTATATTACTGATATTCATATTTGAATTTCACTTTTGATGTTTCAGAAATACTGCCGCTCGGTTTCGCCAAAGTATTTATTAGAACATTTACCGGCCTTTTACACACCAAATGAATACAGAGTAATTGGAATGCTTTCAAACACCGAGTATTTTGCAAAAGCATTTAGCTGTCCGACAAACTCACCGATGAATCCTGAAAACAAATGTATTATATAAATACTTACATCAGCATTATAATTCTGTCTATATATACATGGATGTTAATTTTAAAATAAACGTTGTCGTTAAAAAGGTCGCATTGAATGAATGGAATGACTTAAAACTTTTTAGTACAAGGAGCAATATAAAACTTCGCATTTGTGAATGATTCACAGATGGCTAGTATGTAAAATTCTATTTTTTCTAAAATGTTTTATATTGATAGTTCAACCACGGGAGTTCATGTAATACAAGCGGGTGCTTATCCAGAAGGTCTGAAACAATGTTATCACTACATGGATTTTTTACATCTTTCAAGGTTCCATGAAATTCCTTAAGCTTATTATGTCATCATTCGCAATATTCAGAGTATATTCCAAAACATTACAATCGAATAATCATTATTTAAGTATGCCTATAATAATTCTTAACAAGTTACTGTAACTATAGGTACCGAGTTCCAGTCCGATAGACTCGCAAAAGCGGTAAAGATAAAAGAAAGGTCTGGCCGAGAAGGTAAGCAAAGAAAGGAGAACAAGCGATTCCTCGGGCAAGTGCAGGGTATCGCATTAAAATATCGATTGCGTGTCGTGTGTTTTAATTCTCGGGCAGCGGGAAGGAGAGACCGCGAGCCGCATATAAGGGTGTAAGCGAACGCGCGCGCGGAAATCGAACACGGCCCGCGGCGCTTTGAACAAAAATGGACGCAAGAATATAATCGAATGTACGCGAGGGGGGAAATATATACTTGGTCTTCGTTTGGAGATGGAGATGAGGCGTATTTCGCCCGCGAGTTGTAGGTGAGGAATGCCGGGTGCGCATCAGAGCTGCGCGCGATAGTGTCGCCGAGAGGGAATAGAAACGGGAAGGAAGTGCCTTCGGCGAAATGCTGCTTATGGGCGCGGATGGTTCTGTTCTCGGGAATAATGTGCGTTGCTCGAAGGGAAGGATTGGTTCGGTAGTTATATGTATGAACGCTTATAGAGCGGATTTTTCTTGTTGATAAAGAATCCTATGATCTAAATTGTTCGTGTGATTAAGCCACGTCGATATGAAAATAATATTGGTTAAATGATCATCATAAAACTTTGCTCTGGACAATAACAGTTTTATAATTGGTAGAGTTGATAAAATTGGAGAATTGGCACATAACGAATTAATTTGCTTTTCAATAATAGACAAAGTTTTTTACACCTTCTATGAAATGTATATAGAACCAAAGTGGAATTAAAACAAGACGTTTTCAAAACATGAATAATAAGTACCTAAATTGTTACTTCAAACGATTTTCACAATCAATGCATTGTTTGTACCTATATAAGATAGTGGTAATAATAGTTATTTTGATCTTACAACTTTCGTTATGATTCGATGAAGGTAAAAAACTGCTGCCAATTTATTGGAATTTAACTTCCTCAAACTTACCTATTTGTTCCAATATATATTTTACATATAATTTATTAAGATATTAAGAAATAAAACATATTTAAAAACAATTTAACAAATTTTAATAAATAAATTCCAAACATTCATTAAATTTTATGAGTCTCATATATTTAAAACTAATAATAAAACGAAATTTAGTTTTTTAAGTAATATACAATAGTTATTTATAAATTACTTTAAAATTTGAAAATTTATTTAAGTTTTCATGTAACAAAGACTTATGAATTAATTTCTCTTATTTTTTCAAATAAAATCGTGTTTATAGTAAAACGTAGGTACATGTTTTATAGATTTTTAATCGTGATAATGCTGTTTTTAATCTATTAGAAGAAATACTTAAAAATAAATCCATTTAATCAATTAGTCTCTGCAAGTACTTATATGAAAAAATATTCATATCTTTGACTATGAGATAATCAAAAATATTTAAAGTAATATTAATTTCAGATATTGAAGAATTATAATTAAACAAATTATATTTCAAAAGTATTTGAAAATGCAAATAAAATGAGGCGTTAAAACGTTGAGCAGTTTTACACCTTTTAATAAATTCTTTTTTAATAAATTTCATAAAAATTAACAAAGAGATTCAAAAGTTATAACCTAATTTTCAAATAATGACCTTTTTCAAAATAACATAGACTGAGGCCAGTTATTTTGAAAAATAAGGTCTCAAATTGTGGGTGATTGAGCTCTTCCAAATGTATATTGTAAATTTTTCAAATATTGAACTTGCAATGCGAAATAATGATGTTAAAATAGTATATTACAGACCAAGGGAATTAAAATAAGAATGGTCTCAGATCGCATAAACATTTTTTTTTCACCGATACACAGTTTTTACATTTGTTTTTTAACTGCTAACTTTCATTCGCAATATAGATATTAGACCATTGTATTTTTGATATATTTCATGTAAACGATATTTAAATGTAAAAATTACCCAGTCACACAAAAAAATGTTCTGGCCTGGGGAAGCGACCCCAAAAACCTATAGATATAATATTTTTCTCCGCTTGGGCGGCTTTTTGTCAATTTGACCTTCAAATGACCTTCACCCTGACGTGACAGGGTCAAACAGATGCCGAATTTGGATTCAGCGGGTCAAAATACTATGGGATATGTAGGGACATTTTTTTTGTGTGGCTGTGTTATTAATAATTAAATTAATATTAACTTTTTTTACTTTTCTTTGTATTTTACAAAATTATATTTATAATTTCATTTATTTTTTGGCACCGACTTTTTTATGATTATAAAAGCTGGAAGCTTATGTTTTTTTTTCTTTCAAGTTTAGAGAATCATTTTGTTTGTTACCATAAATAAAGTTCCAGTATACCTTGACTGATTTTGTGCTTTGTTATTTAACGCATTTTTTCATCTTTTTTCTTAAACGTCAGGTATTACCCGAGCTTCTCCATCACTGGCTGAAATCTTAATGCGTTTTTAAATCTGAGCTTATAGAGACAACATACGAAAACACTTATTCAACGTGACAAAAAAATGATATTTAATGTTTTCATGTGTCTTTGACTTAACTTAACCATCATAATCTGAATGTTATTATGCTTAAAATGTACATTTTCAAATATTGTTTGTTCATTATGTATATAGTACACGTTAAGAAGTGTAGTTCTAGTAAAAAGTACAAAAATAGTTTTCAAAACAAGTAATTTATACTTGCTCGATAGCTAAATTTAATTCTTGATTATTGATTAATCGATGATTAACAACGAATTATCTTCATTGAGTCATGGACAAGGAAACTCGGCGTTAAAAATACCAGTAGCAAGGCTAGTCGTATGAGACTCTTCACTCATATCAAAACCTCTCCCAATAGAGACACACACTCAGAGTGTTTGATGCCGTCATCAGTTATTTAGCTGACATCAATAGAGTCGTTCAAGGCGAAGCTGCACTGTCAGTCTTGCTGCTTACGCTGCACCGTTCGTATCCTATGCTGCACCCAAGCTCGGCATAAATTTCGCGTGCAAACATGGATTACTGGGTCTGGTCGCTGGTATGCCTAGTTCTAATCTATATCCTCATCAAAGGTTACAAAATATCCCGTTACTTCTCCGAATGGGGTATACCACAGCCTCCGCAAGTGCCATTCCTCGGCGTGGCCCTGGCCTTATTCATTCCGCGAAGACACCCCAATGAGATGATGAAGTACCTTTATAACACGAACAAGGATGCCAAGTACGTAGGCTGTCATATGTTCGCTGATCCACTCATTATCATTCGCGATCCTGAGCTGATAAAGACAGTACTGGTTCGAAATTTTGACCATTTTGCCGATCGAAAGACATTTGTGGACGAGGCCGCGGATCCGTTGTTTGGACAAAACCTCAACTTTCTGAATGGTGATCGATGGCGAGAAGTGAGAAATATGCTTAGTCCAGCCTTTACATCTAGTAAGATGCGATCGATGTATGATCTGATGTCTAAGTGCGCTGATAATTTCACTGATCAAATTCTAAGTAGGTTTGGGAACGCTGACGCCGTGGATATGAAGGAAATTTTCAGTAGGTACACCAACGACGTTATTGCCAGCTGTGCTTTCGGCATAGAAATTGATAGTCTCAAAGACCCTATGAATGAGTTTTACCTTCGCGCCGGGGAGTCTACGAGTTTTAAGGTATGTAAGTTTTTGAACAGGGTCGGGTATTCAATTTTTCAAGTGCAACAGTCTGTCATATATACATAAAACGAAATCTAATTATGATAAATGTTAATTCATATTATTATTTATAATACCTGATCAATAATATAAAATCTAAATTTATCTATACTAATCTTCTAAATTTATATTTGGCTTATGTTGTTTAGGGTGTGACGCTGCTCAAGTTGATTCTGGAGATGATGTTTCCCAAGTTAACTCGTAAGATAGGCCTGAGGATCGTATCGAAAAAGGTGACTGATTTCTTTGTGAACGTTATCAAAACTTCAATGAAAATAAGGGACGAACAAGGCATCGTCAGACCAGACATGCTGCAACTGATGATGGAGGCTCGCAAAAAGATGACGCAAGAGACTTCAGCCAAGTATGACCTGTTGGAGATGACGGCTCAGGCCTTCCTCTTCTTCTTAGCCGGTTTCGAAGCTTCCTCGATCGAATCCTGTCTCATAGCTCATGAACTAGCTGCGAATCCTGATATTCAGGACAAGGTTCAGGCAGAGGTCGACGCGGTGATGAAGCAAACCGATGGCAAACCGACTTACGAAGCTGTCAACGGCAATATGCCTTACTTAGATGCGGTGTTCAGCGAAACACTGAGGAAACATCCCATTGCTTTTCTCAATCGGTTGTGCTCGAAGGAGTTCGAGCTACCACCAGCTCTGCCAGGTTCTAAGCCCTTTATGATGCAACCTGGTATGGGACTGATGATACCGGTAGCTGGCATCCATGCAGATCCTAACTTGTACGAGAATCCGGAAAAGTTCGATCCCGAAAGGTTCATCGACAAGAAAGTGGCCATCGCCGATATAACGAATCTTGGGTTTGGACTAGGTCCCAGGATGTGCATCGGCAATCGCTTCGCGATTCTGGAGATCAAGGCACTTCTTGTGCATATGCTGTCCAGGTGCCGACTGGTGGTCTGTGAAAAAACCTGCTTACCATTAGAGTATAATAAAAACTACTTCTCTCCTGTTGCAAAAGACGGATTCTGGTTGAGGATAGAACCTCGAAAATAATTGAACAATTGTAATAATGGCGTGTATCTATTTGATCGTAATCTGTACTCAGTTACACAATATAGATAGTATTTGGTTTCAAGTTGAATGAACTATGTGTATACAATATTTTCAGAATATAGGTTGATTTCTAGTTACAATTAAGTGTATAGGTACATGTGATCGTATATAGTGCAAAATTTTTATTAAATGAATTTTCATACTATAATCTTATACAATGTCATATTATAAGTATTACAAGCTTTTTTGCTACGTTTTAATATTTTGTTTAATAAAATGCTTTAACAATCTTACAAATATCTATGCTAATTCATTTTGAAGAACCTTCTATTCAACGAATATACATGCCATCCTCCTATAATTAGTAACACATTTTTATGTTCTTTTTATCACCTATAAAATATCTCTATGAAACAATAAGCTTCTTTCTCCCTCTCTTTCTGGCTTTCTATTTTTTAAATAATATTCAGAAAAATAAAACACACTTGAGTTCTAATCTCAAGAGCCTAAACTACAAAAAAGGTCGTTCCCGCAGCAAAAGGGGCTGTACGAAAATCGAAATAGCCAAGTCAGCGCAATTTCGCGGCATGTATATATATACACACACGGTACAATTCGCTGGTTAGCGCGCAATAAGTGCACAGAGGCTATGCGACACAGTGTGCGACTCGAGTAGTACGCGAGCACGGCGCGGCAGCGAGTGTCTATGGAAGAGTAGTATGACGAGACTCGTGCACAGCAGCAGCAGCAGGTAAGTGGAGCGCCTCTAGAGGAGGGAAACGAGTCTCGAGGTCTCTCTCTCTCTCTCTCTCTCTCTCTCTCTCTCTTATTACTGCTGAAGGGGCCATTCGACGATGAGATAACTATGTCATAGTTCGGCGTGCTTCGCTGAAAAGACGTTTTTAGTTAAATAAGGCTGTTGGTTTCAACTGAAGTTTTCTGCATATTTTGCTTTTTGGGATTGCGATATGTGATAATTTATATAACATTTGGCATAATACACTGATGAAAGAAGTTTTTTTCTCTAAACTTTAAAAAATACCTTATTGAATCTATAGCTATAGTTCTATTGCTATAAGAGAATAGATTGAGTCTAATTAGTTCTTAATTTTTATACTCGATTGAAAAATCATATCTGAGCTCTCACCTGGGATCTTATGCTAAATTCTCATGTTAAATTTTCCTAACCAAGTTTTTGTGACCTATGGAATCAAGTGCTGTACTTCAATATCAGATATTATGAAATGTCTCTCAGAATGTAATTATGATACTTTTCCCGCACATCAGGTGTCATTTTTCTCACTTAATATATGATCTTGTCATTTTTCAAAACCATGCTGTCAATGTATATGGTGCAGTGACTCACTACTGATTTGTTCACTTGTACTTTACATGATTCTATGCGATGTTTCAAAATAATGTTTGGTGCATAAGGTTAATTTTAAAGAGATTGTACATTAAGATCTGCCGTTATAAGATGGTTCACAAGATAACAATAATTTCTGCTCAAAATTCAGCGGTACAATTACTCACCTTATGAGCAAGAATGGCCCTGCCGAAATGATTACAACGATAAAATAAAAATGTTGCACTCTTTTTTCGAGATTGGATAGCGGGTCTTAAAAACACTCATAAAAATGGTGAACATTTTGGCTTACAAGAGTTTATCTCGAAGGAATTTTAGTGGTACAAATAAAATCGTTTACGATACCAATTCTCCGACGCACTTCTATAATAAAGTATGCTGCACTGCTTTTCAGCTAAAGAAGTTTACAATAAACTTTATATTCCGTACAAAATTTTCGAATAAACTGTGACATAAGGCAATATAATTTTAGAAATGACGTTTTATCTAGTACATGTACCAAAAGTTGGTTTGATTTTAGATCATAATCACATGTTCGATGTAACAAATTTTGTATTGGCGATTTTTTAATTTAATTCTCGAATAAACATATAGCGGACATAGCCATTGCTGTGGACAATACAATTACGACGTTATTCATGGCTGTCATTCGAAGATTGCGCAAAACTTGTACGGCTCATGGTGCCTGAACGGACAGTTTTGAGTAAACAGCGGCATTTGAATGAGAGGTGGAACAAGTATACGTACTTAATGGCCTGCACGTAGTCTAGTACGTTAGCGAGGAGAGAGGATTTGAATACAATGTCTACTTCGGCACATGCAGCGGTTACCAAATTAGCATTGCTTGTGAATTAAATTTTGAGCGTAATATCTTAAAATACCTATTATTTCATATATGTAGTAGTATTACATTTTTCAAACTAAATTTAAATAATAAAGTAGGCTGCGGAACCAAAGTTGTTCCATGTAGGTAAAGTTAAAGTATGTGCTGATGTCAAAAATTCGAATATCTCTTCTAATTAAATCAACCTGTTTCTTATGCAAATAGAGAGGATACGTCACGCTAAGACTTAAAAGACTAAAGTTAAATGTTATATTAACAGAGAAGTTTGTTATGTGCAGGATGTTACTTGAGTTTTTAGTACCGAGGCAATATAAAAAAGTCATTTTCTTCAAATACGGTTGAGGCTCTAAAAGATTATTATTTGAAAAGTCACTTTTAACTGCATACGTGCCTTGGCGCATTTAGCTTTACCGCTCTTTGGAGCATAAAAGGTGGGAGAGGAAAAGATGGATGCAGAAATGATTGTATGCGAAAAAACGTGACGATGCAATTCAGGTATACATGATACTGTTATAGTCTATAGTGCATTTTTCTTTCATCTTTTTTTTTTCTTTTTTGTAAACACAGGTGCGTTCATCATCAGTGGCGTAATTACAAAAATGTGGTTTTTAAAATTCTGTACTAAAATTTTTGTTTTTAAACTCGCGAACGCAGGATTTTTATGCGATTTTTATACTTTTAACTGAAACTAAAGGAGAAGATGAATTTTAAATTTAGAACTGCACTTTCCATTTTCAGTACAATTTAAGAAAAATAAGACTGCACGAGTATATATTTTGTTTCAAAGTTTCAGATGTTCTGTTTATTTTTTCTATGTCCAAATAGTAGAAAGTGAGATATCCAAATCATTGCATAGATTTATGTTTGTTATTTTTTTTCGTTAAATACGATAAAAAAATATTGATTAAAAATAGTGTTCTATAAAGACACTTGTGCGAGTAAATTTTTAATTTTATAAAAACCATAATTTATCAGCCTGGAGTTACCCTCTTGTTATATCGCAGTAGACAGCTAATCATGAAATTATTGAACAATTTCCTACAAAAACCAGTTTTTTGCACTTGCCTCTCTGAGTAACCTATATCTTTAAAAAATCTACAGTACCCACGACTGTCCACTACAGCACAATCAAGAATCTCCAACTTCAGAGCCACAGTTGATTGGTATTCTAAGCGAACCTCAACATCGTCACCCAATTAACAGACCCTTTACTCGCTCTTACTACAGAACACAAAAAAAAACAACGAGCGAGTCGATAAATTTTCCACCACTTACAATCCTTCTTTTCCAGGCCTTCAACCTAGAACAATTAACGAGAGAGATGTCGCGCGCACATAAATTGTCCAGAGCGAGGAGGGGGACAAGCATCGCAAGGCTGATTTGAATTTGCGGCGCGCGCCAAATGAACTTGTTCCTAAAAGCATAACGATAAATAATCCCCCGTTGACTCCTTGCGGAAAAGCGAAGACGACAATGCGATGCGTATATATAAGAAGAGGAACGAAAGTAGGATGTAGCAGTGGTAGCGGTGATGGAACGCCTCGAGGGGGAGAGCGAAATGTCGTCGCGGCTGACGGGGGTAATGAGAGGCCGCGCGTCTCGAATGATCGCCCTGTGCAGTATATACAGCGCTTTATGCGGTCGCGTCTCTCTCTCTCTCTCTCTCTCTATCTCTACGCCAGCACTTGGTGTGACGTAAACGCCGAGAGCGGGATTGCCATGCATTTTTTTTCTTCAGCTCCTCTGCACTGCTGCTGTATTTACACGTTCACAGATTTTGCTTTTTGTTTATCGTCAGTTGAGGTATAGACATATATAGATTTTTAGGAGTTTATCCTACGGTTTTAGACCAATCAAGTAGCATTAGAAGTAGCATAAAAGATCCGTTCAATTTTTGAAAAAATAGAATTTAGTCGTGAGGCAATCATTCGACTTTGGTTAAAAACAGTATGGTGACCAAAATGATAAAAGAGTCGTTTCTAACCCAAAATTTCGGAGGCAGTATATCGAATATCAATTACTAACATAAAAAACTAACATTTGTAATATCGTTTAGAAATAATGTTAGAAATCTATCATGAAACAAATTTGCGCCAACGAAACTTATCGTCCATTGTAGCCAAGTCTTGGTAAACGAAATACAACAATTAGCAGTCCAAAGCATAATCTTATAGATAATGTCTCCTGCAAAATTGAAATCGCAAAAGTAACTCGCGCTGAATACATTAGCGAGACAAAAGTTTTTCTTCCAACACGGACAAAAGCCGTTTGCGCAATAAGCGCGGCGTTCTTTTTTAATACTTTTAAACATTATCCCGAGCGCAGGAGCAGCTATATACACTTGTAATTGCTGCGCCGAAGAGAAAAGATCCGCGAGAGCAGGCGAAAACGTCTCGCTTCTGTATTATACGTACAGGTTTTTATGCAAACGCGTACCGCGGGCTCGGATGTGTTCGCGGTTTTTATTGCCCGACTTTTATTTTCCTTCCGCTTAATTATAGCGGCGGATTTTCGAAATGCGTCCGCGCGCGCGCTCTTTTCGGTCGTATCGCCGCAGCGTTCGGGAGCTGTATACTCCGCGGAAAATTGCTCCCCGCTTGTCTCGGCGAGCATCGCCCCGGCCCCGACAGACATTACTTTTTTCTTTTGACGCTACCTTGAAAAAGTATACTCGCGCCGAGAGAGGCTATGTAATTATAATGAATTAGCCGAATTGCACGCGCTCCTTCGGTTAGTGCGATCCTTCTATTTGTCATTAAAGGGGGTTCTCTCCTTTGTTACCGAAAATGCACGCGGCTGACTGATTGCTTCTGAAAAAGTGCGTAGCCATTTTGAAATGCTAAATTCGACTATGATACTTTTTCGTGCGTACATTTTTCAGCTGTCACTATTACTTGTATTTCAGAAGATTATAGTTCCTTTATCATTCTAATGATACGTTTTTTTAATTAAATATAGATACTTCAGATCGAGTTTGTTCTATGCGTCATACAACGTCCGCGATATCAGTAATGGCTGTTTAATAGTTGGCTAAGCAATAGCCAGGTGCATGAAAATCGCGTTAAACCGCATAGTGCGCCGTCGCTTCGCAAAAGGGGATAGGATAGCGAAAGCGCATATATACACACGCGTCCATTGTGCATGCCGATGACAAAGACTGGAATAAAAATAAGAATCCAAACACAGAGAGTCGCTAGCAATAATATTCGAGCTGGCGGTTGATTAATGAAACGAATGAATAACTTCTCCCGTCATCATTTATAAAATCTCTTTTCTTCACCTTGGATTCTCTCGGCTATACGCGCATCTGGATAGGTTAGATCAAGTGCGAATATCATTCAAGGGCTTTTGACGCTTCACTTTCAATAATTATTCCTCGATTATTCCCCCGACTCTGTGTGTATGTGTGTATAATAAGAGCCATCTCCGCTCTTCTCGATAATTTTATTTTAAGTATCGGTATGTATGATGGAGTTTTGTGTATAATACTCGACGTCGGCGACGCCAGTAAGGCAGTTATACGTTTTCATCACTCATCGCCGCTATCAATGAGGTGAATTTTTCTAGCTCTTACAGAGCCGGGAGAAGAAATTATCATCCAATTGAGAAGTTCAATTCCCAAGGCCGGTATATTATATCTGGATGAAAGAGAAAATCGACGGGGAATGGGAAGCAAATACATACAAGCTTGAAGAATTTATTTAAGGTAAAAACGTTCAAGGAATTAGAAAATATATTTGAAATATATCAAATATCAGAAATATAAACCATCATTCCTTGATTTCTTTTAAATGCATCCAGTACTCGTGTTTTAGCTTAATATTATTATAGATATTGCAACTTTGGGTTATTCTCGGACTGAAAAATAAAATCTGAAGAATATTTCATCGTTACAACTTCAAAGCATGCAATGGCTAATGACCCCTTTCTAAATCGCTTGTTTAAAATTATTAGATAACGCATAAGGACCAGAGTCTGAACTGTACATATACTCCACATTAAAACACTAAGTTCAGCAAAAACGATACTACGTTCACGTACACAGGAATGAAAGATCAACCGTACCGAATCGCGACTCTTGCCGCGCAATTAGAATCTAAAGAAGTAATCCACACCACGGCGGCATTAGTACCTCACGGGCATATAGGTATACGGGCAAAGCGGTTAGCAAAAGCCGGTATAATCGGAAAAAAAAGAAGGATACTCGACCAACAGCAGCGCGTCTCAATCCATCTCTCTCGCACAGTGAAACATCCGCAGCAGAGAGAGAGACGCGTGGCTGGCGAAAAAGTCCCGCAGAAATCCCGAAGATATTATTATTCTCCGTTCGCGGCTGGTGCCCTAGCTGGTGCGCATCAGCTCGTCCATCATCATCATCATCATCATCGCAGCAACAGCAGCAACAGCAGCAGCAGCAGCAGCAACAGAAGCGACTCTGCCGTGTAATAATCGTCAGCGCTCATCTCCTTCAAGGTTCCGGTCTCTTCCTTTCAGTGAAGCGCGAGTGCACTGCTCAACCGACGGGGGCGAAGGCAAATCTACGGGCTCCGTGTGTGTGTGTGCATTGCAGAAGCGCTCGGCCCATTGCGCAGGTGACGAGCCGAGATGCGCTTCTATTCTGCTGCTGTTGCTCGGCTCTTGTGTGCCTATGTATGTCTGTGTGTGTGGCTTAGTACTTTGGCTGTGTTCGACGTTGCGTTGCTTACGGGCGCTTCGGGCTTGTCGATGCCCCGTAGGTGTGGATGAAAAAGAGATGGAAGGCGCGTTGTTCAAGTAAAACGAGAGATAGGAATGTTGGTAGTTTTGTGGTGTTTCGCGCAGTCTCGGGATGTTTTATGCGCTATAGCTTATTTTTCAAGCCGTATACCTTCTTTCTAGCTGACTCTGACTTTGAAATGCGTATCAAGTTTCACTACCGTGATATGCGAGTTCTTCATATTGTAACAAAACTAAATAATGAATCAATTTACGTACACCTACTATGTACATTAATTCGGTTATTTTCCCTGTTCTTTCCAAAATTTGAACAGAAATAATAAATCATAATAATGTTAAAAAGTTGTTTTTTTCTTTTATTGAAAATGTTGAATATTAAATGTATGTCCTTCAAAACTTATGTTCGGCTCTTCAGGAGAATACTCCTATTATAGCCTTTAAAGATCAATTAACTGATGCGAACTTTCAGCTCAGTTATTATATTAAACTTACATATATATATGTTATGCCATAAGCAGCTTTCAAATAGCATTCGAGCTATATGTTGCACTCGTACTCACAACAATACGGATTCACATGTCACTATACTCAGACTGACTGGGAACTGAATTTTACTCCACACCTACGCATCGAATCCCCAAGGGCAATTATTCTCATGTCCATTCATCCTTCCTAAAGTTCCTCTATTTCATGCAGTCGAAACACACCCGCTAAAATTGAAAATTCACCGATCGCAACGTACAATCAGACCTTTGTGTCTGTTTTCCCTCGCTTCATCTTTAAATACTATATAATTTAACTGAAATCAATTCGAATCCACGTTGATCGTACAAGAAAGATCCGCCGGCTTCTGGGAAAAATAGCGCGATTGAAATTTGCATTCTTAAAAGAGGCTCGAGACTGCGCTGCACAATGGTTTCGCCTGCTTTTCGAGAAAACGAATCAAAACATTCTCAGAGAAATAATATTGAGAAATCGTCCGAACTCCGTACATCGCTATTGTCTTCTTCTCGGAGTAGCTCCGATTGTATACTCCTGTACGGTCTATACGTCGCACACACACACACACGCACATACACACACGTGGAAGCTACTCGTTTTCTGCACTTGTCTGTAGCGAAGCTTAAGATCCGTCAGGCATGCTATCGCGCGACCATTAAGGAAGAGAGAAAACTTGTACACACAGCTGATATCCTATACTTTGCTCGAAGCGATCCGATTTTAAGCACCGGTTTGTCGTGTAAATTAATCTTTTATTTTTTTTCATTCGCAACTTTTCCTTTGTACTTGTCTTTTACTTTTGTATCGAGTTAATCGAAACGATCTTCGATTCGAGACTAATTAGACCAGTTGACGACGATAACGACAAATTAATCTTTCGATACAATGATTAGAATTGATAGATTTCCTTTCAAAAATCTGTGTTGTTAACGTGCATATCTTTGTGCAGGAAGCTTTATTGCATGTTTTTATCATTCGCTTGAATAAATATTAAGATAACTTAAATAATGATATTGACATATACTTACTGTTTTATAATTAATTCTATCAAATATCCATTATTTCAATAAAAATAAGTTAGAGCAGACTAATTAGGTAGATAATCGCCTTGAAATTATTTTAATACAACGCTACTACCAATGCAAGAAAGAAAGTGCTTCATTTACAATGAGAGTTGATATTCTCTTTACACCTGGCATTATTTCTTAACTATCAAGTGATGAGAATAGCAATTTAACCAAATGGACGTTTCTTTATAATTAAGTAGCAAATCTCTACTTTCAGCTTTTTTACTACAATCTTTATTATTTTCCACCACCACTTATTCGTCCACACCTGAGAAATGAAATTCTGCATAAGATTTGATTCATAAAATATATAGCGAAGACGTTGATTTATTATAATTAAAGAACTAGTTTTTCTAATACGTAATACAAAAATTAGCCAACTATAATTAATACTTTTTAACGAATTAGCCAAAAGTGTTGTAAATGTATTCTACGCCGCCTGCTATGATGCAATAAATTAACATTGACAATATAAGGGATTAATTATTTCTTCATAATTATTTCTTTAATAATGATATTCTTTTAAAATTGAACGTTCGGAAAGCGAAGTTAATCTTTTTAAAAATTGGGGCACAAAATATTTTCGTACAAATTATGAGAGTAAAAAATCTAAAAACTAAAATATAAAATTATGAAAACTCCCATTAATTGTAGGGGTATTAAAAATTTGAAAAAACGACCTGCTAAATCTTTCTCAAGTAGACTATTTAATTAGAAGTTTAAAAATTGACGGAATAATCATTATTGTCGATAATTATACATATAGTCACAGAGATGAAGAATCATAAAAAGCGAGGCGCAATGAATAATGATATTTGAATACCATAATTAAGCCGTCAGTTGAAACTTGAAAGCAATCAAATACATTGTTTATAACACTGAGCTATTTTTTTTCAACATACATTGCACTATTGTTCTCACAACCGGCCACATTATAGACGTTTGGAAGAGCTGATTAAGAAAATGTAATTATTTTGCAGGTTTGAGTCATTTTTAGTAAAAACTAGTAATATTACTTCTTTGCAATATACGTTATGACGATCATGCATATACTTTCCGGCGATGTATACTATACATTGAAAAATATGTCTTAAAAAATATTAATATGTACATTTAAAATCCAAAAATCAGCAAAGGGATCTTAACATCGAGTATAATAATAAATATTAAATATTCTCAGTTTTTTTTCAGCCTAAAATTCAAAACCGTTAATATAATCGGATACATATAACAACATCCCAGGCTGCACTATCGAAGTCAAATCAGCTCCGCGAAAGCCTCTTTATCTCCCTAAAGGAGCTTAAGAGGCGAAGCTCAAAAAAGAACCACCCGCTCCGTATGTTCCAAAAAAAGGACAGAGAGAGAGAGAGAGAGAGCAAACGCGTACAAAACATCTCATTTTTTTCAGCCGAACTACCTCCAAAAATTACAGAGACCTGCTGCACGCACACGTACATAGAAGCATTGGGTGGTGCACCGGGTATCGCCACCCATGCACACACGCGCTATACTCGCATATTATCAATCCAACAATAGGAGTGAAAGAGAGACAGAGAGACTTGGTACACCTCGACCATGTGTGCATCGCACCGCAACGACCTCTCGCCGCTTCGACAGACGCTCGCGCCGCGTATCGGCGTATACACTGCACACAGCACACACACACAGTCGCATACATCCTGACTTTCCATCTCCGTCCTGCTCCCTCTCGTTTCACATTATAAGAGGTGCGCGCGCGCGAGCGAGCGATTCGAACCGGGCGATCCCCTCCACTGCTCCACGCCGCTCGCTTTTTCCCCTCCGCTTGCACACACACACAGACACACACACAGGGGACTGCGGCAGTGGCGGTGGCGGCGGCGGTGGCGGCGGCGGCGGCGAGAAGAGAGAAAGAGAGAAAGAGAGAGATAGAGAAAGCCAGCCATGCCACCACTACTATCATCCACCTGGGGCTGGAGGACGACGTTCCTTTCGTGTACGTGTGTGCATTCAGTCTTGCCGTAGGTTCCGAGCCGCTCGGACGCGGACTTCTATATAGTCACCTCATAATATATACCATACATATTGTATATCTCTCTGTATACCATATATATATATTTACATTTGCATATAAAAGAGGAGAAAAAATCGTCGCAAGTGTGTACATCGTATATATATATATATATCGATCCCCGACGCGTCATAACCCATGTAGCCCGAGTGCTTGCACATAGATGATATACCCTATATAATAGTTATTAGTGCATCGAGTGTTGTGACTAAACTGACAGGCATCAAACTGGTGATACATATATATATAATATATATATGTAATATTTGCCGAAGCTGAGTACAGCTCGACTGTATATGCTGGTAAAGTGTGAAGGTGCAGTGACAGGAAGTTAGGGGAAGAGAGAGAGAAGGAGAAGGAGTAATAAGGGAGTGAAGAGGACACC
Organism: Megastigmus dorsalis; assembly: GCA_900490025.1. Classification (NCBI taxonomy): domain Eukaryota; kingdom Metazoa; phylum Arthropoda; class Insecta; order Hymenoptera; family Megastigmidae; genus Megastigmus; species Megastigmus dorsalis. The sequence continues at coordinate 40,361 of UELU01144533.1, forward strand.
GGCTGGTGGATATATGGAACCACCCCATGGATAGCAACATGTCCACCGCAGCCTACGTGCACCGGTAAGTGTTCGTCTTACAGACCTTAACTAACGCACACACACACACACACAGACGTACACATATTTAGTTAAGACATAAAGAGGAGTATAAGAGAAAAAGAATCTAATGCCGGCGACAGGGTTTGATCGATACTTAGCCAGCACTCGGGGGGGTGTATCTCGTCTGCGTGTCCTTTATAGCCTTCTCTTGCTCACACACTCGCACACACAGGTCGCATCCTTTGTGCTCCGGTTTTTCGTCTCCCTCTCGATATCATGGGGTTGTATGTAAGGTTGTTCCCTCTCTGTCTGTCATATCGAGGGGGGCGCGGATTCGTCCTCGCTCTATACAACGTACACACCCACCCACCCACGGTATAGTCATATACACATATATATATACGTATATCGGCTCCAGCACCAGCCATTTTCCAATGCTGGGTGTGTTTCCGGCAGTGCAGCCGCAGCTTCTCTCAGTGCTAAATTTCGCTATACAAACCCATAGCCGCACTCGGCCCTTTTCTTTCCTTTATCGGGGTTGGACATGGCGCACGCACTTTTCGTCCCTGCATAACGACCCGGACTCTAATGCTGTAATCGTGTACATTCATATATACGTGTATATACACAGATATACACGTAGTAGGTAATAGTGTGCATAGCGCGGAATTTGCAAGTGAGATTCGCATGGGGAGTTTGATTTAAGACTCGTGGGGCAGCGGATGCTAACGAGGATGCTAGGCAAATTTATGCGTCAGAGGAGGACTTTCAGTTCCGCGACTTTTTGCCCAGGGATCGCGCTCGCGCGCTTGATTGCGCGCCGTATAGCTGCTGCACTCGCAAAATTATGCGGCCTATACACTATATACTACGTTCTAGAAAGCTATTCAAGCTCGAACCTCCTGCTGCTGTCGTTGTTGTTGCTGCTGCTGGTGCTGCTCTACAACAAAAATTTGCCTATATGTACTATCCGATCGACCATCGATGATTTTTAGGTGATATTGCTCTTCAAACCGGGCACAGCCTTTCCTCTTCTTCCTGCTGCTCGTAAGCTATATGGTGAAAAACGGTTTAGAACGTATATCGTATATCGGTGGAATATCTGATCTAATCCCATCGTGTATATTGGATTGTGTGTGTACAATTTATAATGTCGATCGGTGCAAATGTTCAAATATGGGCTTCCCCAATATCAATCCAATATGCACACAGTTTCGAATCAATTCGCTTATACATAGCGTTCGAATATTCAAACGGATGGATTGGAACGTTTTCAAACTCATTACTCCAAAGTTGTATTATGTATATCCTCGTCTGCTTCCCCGGCGATATTTGAACAGCTCGCTGTCCATGTCGGTACATCCCACACTAGCAGACTAGTCATAGACATAGTGAGAGAGAGAAAGGGCGAGGGGGGGGGAGGGGGGAAGAGTGTCACATGAAAGAGCGAGACGTGAGAGAGAGAGAGAGAGAAAAAGGGAAGCAGCAGAGGCAGGAGAAGAAGTCAACGGTCTAGGAAATTGCCATGAGTAATTTATCGCCGGGTAAGATAGGAGAGAAAGAGCGAGAGCGTTGACACTGGGCTGCGTGTGCGTGCAGGGTCAGTGTGACTGCGGATCAGGGCCGACTCCCTCCGGGTTGCTGGCCGCGCGCGCGGCTTCCGCTCACGGGATCGATACCTACTGAAAACTCGGCGCACACCGCACGCGTTATGTGCCAGCATTGCCAGCTCTCTCAGTTCTCTCTCTCCCTCTCTCTCTCGCTCTCTCTCGTCTGCAGACCCCTGCGGGGAAAGCTCCGTGTAGAGCATGTCGTTTTTTTTTCATGGCACATTCTCTCCTCCTTCTTCGAATGATCACTGATGTAGCTTTGCAAATTCGATAACTAGCCCGAAATATTAACAATCTGGCAATCGCAGTGATACGTCACAATTGTAATGAGCCATTCGTGAGCTAGTGTATATATTCTTAGCTTTTTAATTGTTGCGAAGCTGAAATCCTTATTTTTCTATAGGAAAATATTGGCCAAAGGCACTTTATCCGACTTACTTATACCCTATACGATTTAAATGCGTTGCCGATGTGTACGAGTGGGACATTGCAAAGTGGAAAGTTAGGTTTTCGGAATAGTTGGCCTAAGCGATAAAAGTACTTTTACTGCGGCGATTATTCTTTTTCACCGGTAGAAACGTTGTATTTTTATTCAGAAAATTTTAGAAAGTACTACGCCTTGCTTTTTTTGTGCACGCGCGCGACGGATGAGTTCCGGACGATTCATGAATGGAATTTGTTTTTTTTTTGTGTAATTTAATTTGGCGCAGTCGTGCGTGGAAATGAGGAAAGTCTGCAATGTCCTGGCTGGAAACATACCTGGCTTACACTCTGTACAGCGAGTCCGGTACGACTTTTTCCGGAGGCAGTAAAATTTTGTCGATGCTAATTAAAGTTTATAATAAAATTCAATGGCGATTGTTAAGCTCTGAAAAAAAGTTGGGTATTCGAGTGTCTGTGCGGCTGTTACGCGCAAATGAAAGTACAGGTTTCGCGTTTTATACCAATTTTGTTTGAAACAATGTGTGTGAAAAGTTTCAGTTGTATTCGTGTTAAAAGTTGTGTGCAAATTCTGCTGCACAAACGATTGAAAATTTGTTAACGAACGCGTTTTTATAAAACAAAAGCGTTTGAAAACAAATCATGTTTCAATATTAACAGTATTCTGTATTGAATTCAAAATAGAAAGAAAAACAAGTCTCTAAATTATAACAGATCGTTAGCCAAGTAGATTATTTTTAATTTTTGAAGCTTTTCTTTTCAATATACAGTAACGCAGCGGTTGGTGCAATCTTTCAAATTGGAATAAAATGAGCGTTCTAAACCGTTAAATTATAAGAAAAAAATTATCGACTGGCGAGTGTAGAGCTCTATGTAGGGTAAATTTTTAATGCGAGTCGAGACGACGACGCATATTATGGCGTGGATTCGCGCAGAGGGGCGCACACGCAGCTCGCCGGAAAATCACGACTTCGTGCGAGCGCGGAATGTTCTTCTTCGCCACCTCTCTCCTCCTCCTCCTCCTCCACCACATCGTTCGCGCAGAGAGATCGAAGCTATCGGATTATCTGCAGGAAATTACTTGGAAAGTTTATGGTGCATCTCGAATTGTCGATAAAGCCAGAATAGAAGACGAGAGTTTGCTCTCGGTGAAGCTGACGGGCTTTGCAAATATCAGATTCTTTCCACGAGGATTCTTTTTGAGGTTATGGGGTGAACTCGCGGTTCTCAATACCATATCTACCGGGTATATAAGCGAAAGTTGGGGGCAATCTTATGCATGTAGTCAAAACGATATTTTTGCACTTTTCATTATGCATCCGAGACCAATACTACTATATTTAGTTTCTGAATGCACGAATATAAATAATCTATAACTTTTCGTTGAGCAAGCAAAAGTAGCTGCCGTAGTTTAACGAGAAAAAAAAATGACGTTCATTCTGAATGCAAATTTTAGGTTCTGAAGCGAACGACTGTGGAAAGGGTGTAATTTTTAGCGCTTCCAAATAGTCACGTACTAGTTAAATTTTCATGCTAAAGTTCGATTTGATTGCACACAGAGCGTAAAGAGTGATTAAGGGGAAAGTGAACGTTTATACCCGTATCAAGTGCAGACCTTTCCAGGTCATAGATTTGATTCAGTACCTTCATTATAAGATGATTAGGATCGAACATTAATCATTTCCATCTCTGGATTCTTCATAGATTCAATCAAAATATTTGAATGATTGCAGCGCGGCTTCGCGTCTCACACACACACACACGAAATGCTTGGGAGAATCGATACCTATATATAATGTTTTTAACCGATACAATATCGCATTCAGCTAAATTTCTATGGAGAGGCGTTTATTCCCTCTGGCGTATTGCTAACAATTATATAATAACGAATTGGAGTTCTTAATAGTAAACGAGCACTGGAGTGTAATGTTTGAATTTCTGTTCTAAAAAAAGGCCAATTTTTTGTTGGATTTCCCTTAACTTTAAAACGGCTCAATTAAAATATAGCCTCTCGAATCGTATTAACAAAAAAATTTGAATTCGCCGATTCAGTTTGTATAGAGTTTCTGACCTTCGCAAGATACATGGGTGATTTACTTTTCACGCTCGTAAAATAAGAGATTAATTTAGCAGTTTTTCGATGGTATCGAGAGAGGAACATTGTATCCGCCTTACGGTACCGGGACTTAATCTACTTGTCCTTTTTAATCTTCTATTTTAACTTTTAATATTCTTACAAATTATGTAGAAGTAATCTTTTCACGCTTATGATAAAGTAAATGCAATTCTACGTTGAATTTATTATTAATCGACTGGAATTTTATGAAAAAAAATATAAGGTAGAAAAGACGAGCATGAAAGTGCAGTATCAAGGGGCCTTAATTCCTCTCATTTCATTCCTTTTGTTTGAGATATTTTTCATAATCGCCATTCATACGGGGAATAAAGACTCGAGGTCGAGAATTAAATTGAAGCAAGTGAAAAAGGAACTGCAGGGATATGATGGGATTATTTTTACCGCACTCAAACTTCAAACCCGCATTCGAAGTTCTACTTTACTTACAGCTCTCGAATAGCGTATACATATACATATCTACTCCAGATGAAGTCTTCCTCTAAATTCTGAAGTAAACCGGTTCCTGCGATAAGAGAGAAAATCTTACCGCCGCTCCAGTGAATTATCCATATGCATTCGACGGAGTCAAATTGTCAGTATTTTGTAGCGCGAAAGACAATTTATTTCGATTCGACTGGGATGTAAAGTTATAACGAAGTGAAATCTCGCTTCTTTTTTTAGTATTTTATAGCGAATATAACGCTTTAAGAAATCTGATCAATATATAAGATTTTTTAAAAAAGCAACTGAAAATTTTACCATAGGTATGAATCTAGTAAAATATATTCTAGCTAATCGATACTTTATAAGATGACTATAACTTAATTCATATTTTTTACTGTAGCGTTCCAAATATATTTTTGTTTATTTGATTTTCATATACTATTTATCCGTATATTATGTTTGTATTTTATATTCTCGATAGAAAATAATACACATAGAGATTTTGAATTCGAAAACGTTCGGTCGACGCGAACAAATGTCAGTCTCTCGCGCCGCGAGTCTATATAGTCTCGAATTCTCTCGGCGAATTCCAAAAGAGCCCTTCTCAGCATCCTCGGCGAACTTCCTCCGCGCTTTACTGCTTATGTATATATATGTATATATGTATATAAGTATGCACGCAGCGTCGGTTGAGGCGCGCGCGCGCGAGAGAGATTCGTTTTTCGGAAAATAAAGGGAAACGCCGATGCTGTGAGCTTCTCTCTCTCTCTCTCTCTGTCTCGTTCTTGCTATATGTATACGCGTGCTCGTATACGTATATATATATATGTATATAGACGCGCGCGAGCACGAAAAAAGAGCAGTATACAGCGGGAGGGGAAAAAGGAAGAGAGAGAGAGAGAGAGAGAGAGAAGGAGAAATAAAGAGGCTAGAAGTAGCCAGCCCGGTTTTTCCTTGAACCTGGCGTGCCGGCAGCCATTGACCGTTGCTGCTGCTGCTGCTGTTGCTGCCGGCCTACTCTTATCTCTCTCTCTCTCTCTCTCTCTCTCTCTCCCTCCGGTGTGTATATGTATATAATATCTTCCGTCGTCGACGCCTCCGCTGCTGCTGCTGCTGCTGCCTCTCTCTTTCTCTTCTGGATCGAAGGCTGCTGCTGCTGCTGCTCTGTATATGTATAGGTGTGTCTTGGGCTCGACTAGTGTGTGTGCGTCCGCTGCCTGTTCTGCTTCTGCTTCTTCTCCGCTTCGTTCAGAGCGTTTTACTTTCGACGGAGGGGCGCGATGATGTCCTTTCGAGAGAGCTCCGTGCACTCCTGATGCTGCTGCTGTGCTTTGACGGGGCTGCGGCTGATACGCTTGCGGACCAGGATCGAGAGACCTTCCTCTGACCGGCAGACCGGCTCTGAGCGATTGCCATAGTTGTTGGAAAATTGTGCGTCTATGCGATGAGCTTTTGGCATTCATTTTCGTCACTTGGAGTCCTGTTGAATCGGAACGTTTATAAAGTCTCAGCAAAAAATTTGTATAATATACCTTTTTGGAAAGACGATCCGATGGGGACCAGTAGCTATTGGCTTTAGAAGATTCCTTTAAATTCATTAAATAATTTTTTAATCAGGGTCAATTTATAAGAACATATATTCATCGTTAGTAACTTATAATTTACTAACTATTTAAATGGCTTCATATGATTTTTTTTTGTTGCAAATTTCTATCTCTGGAGTGTAAAGCGATTATTTTTTTTTGCATACCATTTCTTTAATTAAAGCGTCATTTATGTACTGAGGCGGAATTGATAAAAACAAACTTTCAACTTTATTAAGTACAGTCCTTTCATTAACACTGGGCGTACGTATACTTTACCAGTTTTAATTAAATACTATCCTTGCATTTTCACGGAAGTTTCTAGCTGATTTTCCATCTTATTCTTCTGTATTTATTAAACAGTAAATTCAAGCATTGTCTTTGATCAAGGAAATTATATATTATTTAGTTTATTTAATAATAGAATATACATATTAGAACTATTGTCTTATTGAAAGAGAAAACCTGATTCTACCGTATTTTGAAATCAACGAGTAATTTCAATCATAGAAGTGAAGAGTTTCCTTATTGAAGTAGCTGCTTCATGAAAAAAGTTGAAGTATCACCAAGTCATACTCTCCAATACACTCTCTGGAAAACCTTACCATATAAAGCAATAATAAAAATGTAAAGATAAATATATTTGTATAAATTATCAATAAATAAATATTTAATTAATCAGTCCAAATTTCATGCATACACTGAATGTATATACCAATAAACGTAATTGGAAGTCTAGCGAGATCTCTAGTTATGTTTCGTCCCATCATCGGCTCATCGATATTTCTTACTCTCGGAAATCGTAAAGCAATTAACGTGCCTATCTGCATCCGATATTCTACCTGCATTCGCACGCATCGTGTATCCTTGACTTTTCATCTCTACTTCCTCTTAATACTAGGGGTAGCGTATTTACAAGAATTCTTATCGAAAGAAATCATAAAAAAGTAAAACTGTAGGTTACGTGAATTTTAAGTTTCTTCACATAAACAATTATTTTTTAGAAATACCTAGGTATAGTAATAATCATTCTATTTTATAAATTTTAAGAAGTAATATATTTAGTTTTAAATCCCTGATATTATAATTTGTACATCATTTTTAATAGGTATGTCTTAATTTATAATATTGTTGTGAAATCATTATTCGCAATTGAAGTGCAAAATTTCTAAATGAAATTAGTGTTATATACAAATTCTACTATATACTTATAAGCTAATATTTATCATTGAAAATGATTCATACTTCCTTATCAGTGACAGAATGAAGATAAAAGTCCTTTTCGACCTGCAACCTCGGCACTATACAAAATCCAACTTCTCAAAACAGCACCTCGGCTTTTCCTGCGACAATGCGAAATAAATCCGCATCACGGACAGCTCCGCTCCCGTAGTTACACGCATACATATATGCGGCCAGTTTTATCCGTCCTCCTCCAAGTCCTTTCTTAGTCTGCACGCGCGGAGGGAAATAATACGTGCAAACTGCCTAGCGTTTGCGCGTGTGCAGTGTATGTGTGCGCGGGGCAATTGAACGGGATCGCGGACGCGGAACGACGAGAGCCAGAGAGATAAGACGATCGATGCACCTGACGGAACTTCGATAAGGCGGCGGCTGCTGCTGCTGCTGGAGAGCCGCGTCCCAGTCCCGAACGTTTTAATTCCGCGAATTCGCGAGGGCTCGGCTTACCTCTATTGTGCCGCTGCTGCTGCTGCTGCTGCTGCGCTGCCAATATAGTCAATGCGGTAATTTAAAGTCGACTCTCTGCGGTATACTGTTATTGCTGATATTACCGGATAAATCGATGGAATTTTTGTACTATAGATATATTAAGATAAGATGTCTTGCATATATGTATACGTCATCTATTTTCTAGCGTTATAAGAAAGTATTTGTCAGAAAATACTTTCCAACAGAGCCATATTAAACATCCTGAAGGGTACATTATTTATAAAACTCCAGCAAAGTTTGCAGACGTACTTTTTTATTAGATCACCTTTTATGCTCTGTACTTTAATTAAGCAAAAAGCGCCTCGGAAGCATCGTCGCATCCTCGTCCTGCAGCTCAGAATCCAAAGTGAATAGAAAAGGTCGCAATGACTCGCGTTACTCCACATATCGATTGGCGCACACGCGGCAGCAGCAGCTGCATGCTCGCACTCGCGCGGGGGCATTCTGCCAGGGCTAAATAATCCAGACACCGAGTGCGAGGCGCAGAGGCACAGGAGAGCAGCGGAGCATGGCGCCGGAGCTGCTGCAGCGCAGCACTTTCTCTCCCTTCTTGCCCTATATATAATATATGCTGGCGCGCGCGCCTGCCTCGAGAGAGAGAGAGAGAGAGAGAGAGAGAGAGGGAGCGAACCCCTACACTCGACTTTTGCTTGCGACGAGGGCGCGGACCGGGCGCGGACTTCGAGCTCCTCTCGATTTACGTCGCGCCTTTCTCTCCGTTCTCTCAGCGATACCTATAAGAAACTTTGTTTGAAGCTACAATATACCTGCGCAGATAAGACGACTTTTCAACTATATTCAAAAATAAGCAGATAACTAAAAGTATAATATTACATATACGTGCATTTTACTAAAAAATTATTGATTGCTCTTGGCGAAGAAGTTTTTTCACAGACATTCTTACTCCTCAAAATTTCGACTCGAGTACTTGCTTGACGAGGGACAGTTAATACACATGTATATACCCGCAGATACATTAGAGAGAGTCCTTTTTTATCTACATCAGTATACTGAGTGCAGGACGGATCGAAGTCTGGATAACTTTTCTTTCTTTGCCAATGTGCAATTCAAGTGTGCCAGAGCTTTCGACGTATCGTCGCTCTTTTCCAACCAAGAGGGATGGGATGGGAAATAACTGCATTTTATCGACAGGACGCTTTTTTCCCTCGCCTTTCCCCGATAATGCCTTTTTCTTCTCTCGGTCTCCAAGAAATTGAATTGCTTCTTTTCATCAAGGCAGCAAAAAGAATCGAGAAAAAGGTTTCCTGGCTGAGAGAATATCGTGCCTTATAAATTTCTTTCTACTGTAGACAACTGCCATCGGATGACAGAAACTTACGGATATCTCGTTGAATAAACGGTAAAATCACACGTGCAGCTGTTCGAAACCGAACCACTAGCCAGTTTTTTTTTGCCAACGGAAAATGTCGAAATGCGAATATATAAATTTATATCGAGAAAGAGAGAGAGAGAGAGACGCAATATGTCGAAACCATTCGACAACTATAAGTAACTTTACGGATTTACTCTCAGAGACGGCATTAGCATTTCCTCGATGTGTAATTATTCAGCGGCGGCGGTGTGGCGTTACGGCATATACGCATTCGCTAACTTAAACATTTGATAGTAAATGCTAATGCTGATAATGAGTCAGGGGACTTTTTGCTGTATACACCTTTATCCGCGAACGCGTTTATTATTGATTTTTCCTGAAAAAAAAAGGAGTCACCTATTTCAGCTGCGTTATGTTTGGCCACAGCTCGTGACTCGTTAATTGGCCAACGACGAATGAGCAAATGGTATATCGGTTATCTAAGAAAATCAATATGGTGCATCATAAAAGTCAAACATCCCAGTCACTATGGTTTATCTAATCGTCGAGTTTAACAGTCTGACCAAAAGCGATGCTTCCTGTGTAAATATATATTACGTACAGTTCGGACGCAATCACCGTGTTTCTCATCGAAATTTACAGTCACATGGGATAAAATATTTTTTCAGTTGAGTCACACGAGTCAGTTTATATGTATATAAGAGCACCATAATTTTCTTAAATACATTCTAGTCCCGATTTTTGTCCACTTCATTACCTTTTGCATGCATTACGTAGTGCTGTATTAATACCAACTTCATCAAAGTCTGGCAAGAGAGAGAGATAACACATTATACCACCGTAAAACCAGTCGAACACATTTATTAAATCTCGAAAGCACCACATTCATTTCAGTGTGTCCGAATCGTAATTAAATAAAGATAACAACTAATAGGTTTTTACACGCCGCTCGAAAATCAGCTCGACGCCGCAGCTAAGCACGCGGTTATAAACTGTCACGATATGGAACACCTCACACCCTATATACGGTGCAGCTCATATATTTTCCTCGAGAGCTGCGACTCTCGGCAGCGTCGCGTAAAACTTATTATCGCTGTAAGATCTTTATGCTTTTTTTCATTGGTGTCTAATGAAGTTGGACGATCGATTGATTTACTGGCGGTGATTTCTAATTTTCGCGTGGGGGAGAAAAGCTCATCAGGCTTTAACATAGGACATGATGTATACTAAAAGTTGTATCATCGACACGTCGTTCGATTGATTGACCGTTAGAGAATGTTGGGAAGAAAAAGTTGCAATTACTATTAAAGACAAATGAGGTTGTATAATTTAGTACAGGGATGCTTTGAATATTTTCTTCTACTTCATTTTCATTTCATGATCATCCTCGTGGCCTGAAATAAACTGTCTATACAAAAAAGAAAAACCGCTGATCAACGCACAAATCAATCAAAAGTCACTTTGAGTAAAAATGGCAAACTTCCGAATGGCCATTACTTCGCAATTTCCGCTGTTCCACAAAAAAAAAAGCATCGGGAAGAATCTAAAGCAGTTAAGAACCAAAAAACAAACCCCGAGTAAATACCCGTTCGTGCACGCGACACACTCAACACGCGTGCACAATCTTCCACGATAATTGACTTTTTCACTCGCGCTGTGGAACTTTTAAACTCGCTCCTTCGAATTCAATTTACGAGAGCCCACACACACGCGCGCGTTAAAACAAACATCAAACTTTCGCATATAGGCTACAGGGAGATGGAAAAAGAAGAAGAAGAGGAGAGACATGTACGTGCAAGGCATCTTCAGCTCTTATCTGTACCGAGTGCTCCGCTGCTGTATAGCTTCATTTCATTCGATGCGCGACGCGCCACCGCTTCTGCAACGGAGCGGCAGTGAGCATCTCGAGAAAATAAATATACGCAATCTCTCTCTCTCTCTCTCTCTCTCTCTCTCTCTCTCTCTCTCTCCACGCCTATATGCGCGCGTGTGCGTGTGTAGTTGGTTCTCTGAACTTTCCGAGAGCGCATATACGGACAAGTGCATTGTTCTGACTGCAGCAGCCAGCAGCCAGCAGCAGCGTGCGTGCGAGTGTGAGCGCGAGTCATTGTTGCCATCCCTGCAGCGAAGTGTAGAAACTCTCTCGAGGGTCTAGGGTTACGTCTCAGCCGCCGGGCACACGCGATATATGTGTCTCCCTCTCTCTCTCTCTCTCTCTCTCTCTCCCTCTCAGTCTGCATGAGAGCTTGCTTTAATACGGTTAAGGCGTTTTAATGGATATAACCTAGTGCGTTGTGTATGGATGGACGAGGAAAAAAAGGGGGACAGACAAGGATTGCTGCAGATGAATTAATGAGAGCGAGTTTTTTGAAGATAGAAAAATAGATAGATTGAGTGTGTGTGTCAATCGGTTTTTTCTACTTTCATATAATTAAATATCTGTCAACGCTAGCTAATTCATTCCTGCGTTATTCTAATTTTATTCTTAATGTTACAAGACTATTGCACTTGAATAGTTAATTCTACATTATTGAATATATCTGATCATACCATAAAAGCAGCTTCAAAAATAATCGCTTTAAATTTTAACAGCTAAATCTATTTTTTTGGCATAAGAATATTTGGAGTAGCTCAAAAAGTGTAGTGTAGTTTATATAGTTGCAGGAATAATATAATTTTGGCATTGCAAATGTGTATTTTATATAGAATTTTAGTTCGCACTCGTCACAAACATTTTGTATATACATCACGAATTGGTCCTCTGTACCGTAACAATAGCTGCTACTAACATTTTAGCATTCATCTTTCACATAAAAATGTACACGTGACGACAGTACGTGCGTGTGTATGCGGTATGAAACACGTACAGAGTGCGTCAGATTCGGCTTTCGACGCGAAATAATTCGCGCGGCGGCGGCGGCTCCCTTTTGAAATAGCGCGATCGCTATCGAGGATGTTGATTTTCGCCGCAGTTCAGGATATTGCTTCCTATGCCGCCATTGAGCCACTTACTTCGATGTGAAAGTGAATGAAGCCGGGCGCGCTGAGGTAACGCCGCGGCCGCCGCCGCGCAGCTTCGCACTGGGGATGTGAAAAGGCCGAAATTTCCGTGAAGCAGCGAGCCATTCTTTGCAAGTTCTCGATTTTTTGCGTTCTCCAATAAGAGTTGCAGATTCTTTTGAGAAACGCTCATTTCGAGATTAAACTAATAGAATAGGTTGTAGTAAGGGATTATTAATATTTGATTGAAACTAATATATTGTTGTAATCGTTACTGTTGAAAGAGTTACATGGTATTTTGACTTTAGGCAATAATTTGTATTATTGTGTAAAATTGATAAGAAAATTAGACCAAAAATCATGATGACAGAGTCCACGAAAAACTACGCTTTCTATTATATAAAAGATACATTTTCATACTATGACTTTATAAAATATTATTGGCTTACATGATCATTCGAGCTAGTACGTATGCAAAAATGAGAATCAAAAGCAAAGTAACACGGTAAATGTCACCACAAAAATATTTTATACTTGGTAGCTGCTACCATGGTGACTTGAATACACACAGTATTTAAAGAGGTAATATTTCGGCTCATTTCTACAACTGGACTATTAAAAATTATTGTAATAACAAGTCGTTTTAAATTTCATCTGTTTTATGCGCATGCAAAAGCAATATTGACCAGAAAATGAAGCCTCTTTAAAAAGAGGTCAGTTGACACGAGATTACACAAAACTCGTAAGCCTCATTGTGAATGCGCTGGAAGATTGTTTTTTCCGCCAGCCTCTTTACTTTCAATAATTATATTTCCAACTCTAACAAGCAATAACTCAACGATTGTTAACTCCTAGATTCCTCATTAAATTCTGGCAAATATCGATTATCTGTATTATGGCTGTTTTCTTTTTTTTTGTATCCATTTCAGGATAATGCACCCTTACGTGCAAGAGCTTCGAGCTCGTGTTGAGTCATTGCAATAATAAATTCATTGCTTATTCCATTTCCGATATCTTATATAAATGTGAAATTTTATCCAGCTTTAATTGTAGCAAACGGAGCTAACGTGTTATTAGAGTATATAAGCCGTACTGAAAGTGCAAGTTATTTCCAAGTGTGGATACGGTCACTTTGCATTTTGATCGCGGATCAAAAATTACAAACTGGCTTGAAACTTTAAAAACTTAACACCTCGAGCGCTACAGTGTCTACTTTCCAGTACATATCTGACAAAACAGCTCTAATCTAGATGAACAACAATTTTATCTCCCGGCTTTTATTAAAAGAAAGTGTATATTATAGCCTTTGGGTAGTAAGGATAGAATTTCATAGTAAGGTTCTTAGTAAATATTTAATGAGTAAAAGAGTTATTATTGGAATAATATTGCGTAAAATTTGTCGGATATTGTAAGTAAAATGGGGAAGGATGAAGCACGTATAGAAAAGGTTCTTAACAGCATAGACATTATATATGGGTACCTCAGAAAATATTTTCCATTCACTATTGCAACCTCACATTTCAGCCATAACGGAACATCTCTTAGTATACTTGACGAAATCAACATCGAATTCAAGTAATCTCAATGTTTTTCTTCGAAAGCTCGTATTAACTCACGCAAGAAGCATCCTTTTTGCAATTCTGGCCGCACAAAAATACACAAAGTCGATATCCCGAGGTAATTGCTTATAAAGACGCTCGGCCCGATAGCAATTGATAAAATCCGGAGCCGTAAGGCACGCGCGCGCGTGCGTTTATATGCAGGGATCGCGTGGTTTTCCGAAACTACACGCGCGCATCGCTCATTGCATCGTAAAATATCAAGTATAAACTCTGCGGTGCTCGAGTCGCATATATACAGCCGCATTGAAACTCGTCGCTCCGCAGATCGATCAACCGGAAATCTACCGTTGCAAGGCTCTCGCTCCGACGAGCTTCCCTTTCTCTCCGCGAAATTACCTCTGTGTATACACTGTACTACGTTGTTGTTGCTGCTGCTGCTCCTGGCTGCTGCTGATGCTGATGGAGCGGAGCGAGATACTCGACACTTTTTCCTCTAAGGGACTGGTACACCTGTATCGATGATGCGATACGTATGGAAGAATTTTCGGCGTCTATTCTTTTCTTGCTCGAGATTTGGAAATTCGATTAGCCGAATTGGTTATATATAGTTGGGAAAGAATAGAGCCATCATCGGTTGCAGGTGCGCGGAAAATGGGAGTGTGGCCGATCACTCGATTAAATCACCCGGAATAAAGCGGTTGGACGTTGCAAAAGAGGATTATGTCTCGGGCGTTCTTAATTGCCTATTTTGTCACCCGCTTAATCCAAAGTTAGAACGAAGCATATGATTTTGAAAACTGTTGTATACTTAAACTATTATTTCTCAGTAAAGAATTAACCGCTGTACATACAACGGAACTTAATTTGCTTGAAACACTTTCGAATCTTACTCTGAAAAGTATATGTATATATACATGTTATAAAGACAGATGTATACTGTGCAGGTTTAAGAATTAAAGTATTTCACAATTAAGTTCCGTTGAATGTACATATGTCGGTCTTTACTGAATGAAGTTTAAATGGCTTTGCTAGTATTCTCTTTATACATTTCAGTAATAATGACACTTTTGATTTATGAGAAAAATTATAAATAATTGTCGTGAGAAAAAAAATTGCTTGAGCGTTTTTCAATAGCTGTTACCATTGATGAAGAAATATTATGAATGAATGTTAAATTATCAAGTCCTGTATAGTCAAATTGTTCCCCAGAAATGCACATACTCATTCTCGCTGTTCTGGGTCGAAATATTCGTTGGCTTGTATAGCAAATAAATCGGCTTCAAGGTTCGAGTGTAGACAATTTAAAAAACTACGTGTTTACAAAACCGATGATTACACATTGTCAGAAAAGAACGTACGAAATTGCACACGTAGCGAATGCTCATATTTTTTTTCTGGTGCCACACGCTATGCGTACATTTGCAGTTAGCTGCAACAATTGCTACTATTTTACTCAGAATTTTAGCTCTGGCAGCTGTCTGATTCCACTATATTCCTTTGGCCATTCTACGGTGAAGTTTCACGTGCAGCTTTACTGCCAAAGAGTATTTGCTTTAGCAATCCCCAAATTTCCGCGCTTTTTGCATAATCAGCTCAACTAATGATCCACAGTCGCGATGACGCCTCTCCAACTTCCGGAAAATCATCGCGTATACGAGCGTCGGCAAGAACTGAAAGAGAAGCATAATCGCTCGATCAAACATCTTTCCACATGCAGCACACACGACCCAACAATTAGGAACAATGGCGAGATTTTCGACAGAGTCTGGGCTTCGCACGTTGCCGTGGCAATAGGTTCTCTCTCTCTCTCTCTCTCTCTCTCTCTCTCTCTCTGTCTCTCTTTCTCCGCGACGCGATATATCCTAAAGACATGCAAGTGGGCCAAATGCCTCTTGGCCCGAATATTCCACACTGCGAGTCGTTACGAAAGATGTGAAGCCAGCGGCGGCTGTGGCGGCGGCGGCGGCGTCAAGAGCGCGTCTCCTTTATTACGGTCCTTCCACCCAATGTTTAATGCATGATTTGCCCCGGCTCCTCTTTTCTTTTTTTCACACACTGCAACCTTCTACTTTGTCGTCGTCTTCTTCTTCTTCGGGTTATGCGAGCATTAATAAACCGTCATTATATGTGTGTACCGCCGCTGAATGCCAAGCTTTTTTTTCAGAGCTCTCTCTTTTCTCTTTCGCTTTTTTTTCCTCTTTAGAACGCATGTTTCATTTTGCGCAGTTGAGAGTGTCTATGCTTTGGTTTCGTGGAATTGGAATATAACTCTATATGTTGCAGATGTAGATCGTTCTGATCAGTGATGAAATTTTACATAATACTATATTTTATGCTGAAAACCGCAGGTTGGAGAAATTTTTTTTATTCCTTTCAAAGTATTATAGACTTTTAAGATCCTGTAGTTTCCAATTAATCTAAAGAAGCTACGTTTCCATATTTTATAAGCGAAGTTATAATAGTAATTTATGTCATTAAGGCGACCTTTATAAGATTTCATAATTTTATTATCGTTTTATATATTTTGATGAATGGTTTACAAAGCAGGTATTTGATAGAAGTTGCTCGTAAATTAAATACATCGCAAAGTCAAAGAGGAATAAAAGTATATTATATAATTAATGTAAATTATTAGATTCGCAACGTTCGAAATTTTTAAAAAAAGTATAATTTAAAATCATTAGAAAATTGAAAATGACATTTTGCAATACTATTGCTAGTTTCATCAGAATTACAATTAATATTTATGTTTAAGCAGTATTTGGGAATTCATCTACATGAAATACTATTTTTCTTTAATAAATCGTGACTCTAAATCAGAAGTAAATAATCTAAAGGCATTCAATTTACGATTAAAATTTATTTATATTATAATAGAGGAACGTGCAAAAACAAAATTGGTTTCAGTTGAATTCTTTTGTACTATAGTCGCAGGCACGAAGTAATCTAAGCTCATGCCGTGGCATGTATAATTGTCGGCTGTTTTGCTCGAAGTTGCTCATTTGCACAATAATATTCTTTACATTTTCAAGTAAAAAAATGAAGTGCACCAAATGGGCGCTCGTAAACTTTTAGATTAAAACGGAACAAATGAGTAACACAACGGTCTAGCTAAACTTTTTCTTTACTTGTACCTAAAAAATTATATTCTTCATTATGTAGCAATGCACTATGCGTCATGTACGATAAAATGTAAATTACTTGCTTCCTGATTTTATTATTCGAATTCAGTGGTTTTCTATAATTCTGTACTTTCTCCTAGAGTGATGTATTAATCGTCAATTTGTAATAGTTGTCATCGGAGCGCTACTCTGCGTCCATTGTTTCCCTTTTTCTGTGTTCCTTGTAATTTAAACCTAAAAAAACTAACAATGAAAATAAATAAATAGATGTTTTAAATCCATTTTAGCAATCACCATAACATTAAACATAATAACAATAGAAATAAACCGTAATAGTGCAATTAATTGTGTCAACTGATGGACTATAGCTTTTAGCGGCAAAGTTGTAGAAATCTGCCTGAAAAAAAGTGCATGAATATAGTTGATTCTAACAATTTTTATTTACGAAACATCAGACATTTCCAGTGGCTTACCAAAACGTGGCAAAATTGAAACTCGAAACTCGCTGAGCCGTTTTCCTTCATTTTACATTCCAAAAAGTCGCATAAACCTACGAGCGGTCAGTCAACTGCAAGTAGATAAAGAAAACTATGAAAAACTCATCTCGCTATATATACGTCCAGGCTCCAGACTCAAAAGAATATCCACGAGTTTATAAAACATGAGAGAAAGATTAAGAAACTACAGACTTCAAGTGCAACGTACTCACACGCACATATACACACACAAACGCGTGTACAAGTTTTCTCGAGAGCAAAGAAAAAAAAGACACAAAGTCGACGTAGGAAATAAGAAGAAAAAAAAGACACACGGAGAGAACATAATATCAGGGCGAGTTAGAGCGAGAAAGGAAAAGGAACGTTGCAAAAAGGCTCTGAAAAATACTCCCTGTGTGTGTGTGTGTGTGTGTGCGTGTGTGTGTGGTGCGCCACTCACGAGTCGCATATAGCGAGTTTGCAATCGTCTGCTCCTATGCAGAGAGCCAAATGCATGTAATAGCGTATACACCTAATTGTCCCGTGAGACGCGGACCTCTTGGCTTTTCCTCTCTCTCTCTCTTTCTCTCGTACTGCAGTACACTCCCGCAGTCCTATATATCTATATAGGTATATGTATACACACAATAACATGCGCTCGCCTCGGTTCGCTATTCTTTTAACCCAACGACAATATAACCTCAAAACTGCCTTTCTCAGTGGCTTAAGCGCTTTAGCCCGCAGGGTTTTTTACGACGGATACTTTGGCATTTTACGCGCGCGGTGCATTAATTGCCGGATGATGATTATGTTTTTTTAAGAGATCTCGCCCGAGAGAGCCGGGAAACTTGCAAAACTTTGCTTTCGATTGTTGTTGCTGCTGGCTCCGCGCTGCAGGACTGCGCGACTTCGTACAGCGGCTGTAGTTCTGCTGCTGCTGCTGCTGTTGTTGTTGTTGTTGTTGTTGTTGTTGTTTGAGAGAGAGAGAAGAAATGCGCTCCCTGCAAAAGCGACCGCGAGAGGAATTCAGCGGCCGATATCTTTTGCGGTTTCGCCACTTGTTCCGTCGCGCAGGCGAGACTTTCTCGATAATCGCAATGTTACCCGTCCATAATTCGCTTGGCTGTGTATATGCATCGAATCGTTAAATTTGCCTCTCTTATTCTACTGCGCCGCAAAGTTCGATTTTGAGCTCTGACTCTGGTTGATTTGCTTGTCTTGCTGCGATGAGTTTTATGCTAATACCGCGGGATTGTGTCGGAGAAGAAAAGTGAAAATCCTTGACAAAACATTTCTGGAGCTATTCCGAAAACTTGTTCGCTGGACTGGACAATTAAATATCGAATATGCTCGTACTTTCTTTCTGTCTTCTGCGCGACGTTTCGTAATAAGGCTCTGAGAAGCACAATGGCACGAGTGCAGGTGCAATTATGAATTTTAGGGATCCTTATGTAAGGATTTTTTTCATTTGTGCACATTTCGCGTCTGGAGCTGCGATTCGGAGAAACGGCGATTTTGCATGAGGCTTTTATCGTTCGGCGGTCATTTGATATAGATTATCACAATCACATAACATCATAATAAATGATAAATTATAGTTACAGTGAATTCTTAAAATTCTGTCTATTTATATAAAAAGGGTATAAAAAAGAGCGCTGGCACGTCTGTTTCATAACAACGAAAAATATAGCGATATTCAAATAAAAAAAAAACTAAATTCAATCAATAAAAATTCATATTAGCGTCTTACTAGACTCGGCACATATCTACTTGCATTGTTATCCTTCTAAGCACAGTGCCAAATGGTAATATAGGCGTGCATATTTTCACGTACCAAACGTCTCTTTGATTTTTCGCTCGTTCTCGTCCTCTCTGAAATATACGTATAAATCGCTTGGCTTCGTCATTGATGAAAAATTCCATCATCACACCTCGCAGAGGAAAAAAAGAAAACAATCTCGCGCGCCAGCACTGATTATTCACGTAGCTCGCGCGCAAAACGAGGTTTATCGTACAGCAGCTGCTTTACTCCATCCTCGCAGTCTCTCCAGCTCGAATACCAACTCCGCAGCCGCGTCACACATTTCATTACAACACACACTCGCGCGGCGTCGTAACGCAATCTATCAAATCCAGCCTCTTCTCCACACTCACTTGTGCTCATATATATATATAGAACGTAACGCGCATCGTAAAAAGGCACACATCATACAGAACCGCTGCTGCTGCGCGTACGGAATCTAATCAGCTTGGCAAAGTGTACCATTCCCCACATTTTTCCAGAGACAAAAGAAGAGGAGAAAAAAAGGCTCTAGCATACACATACGTACATACATATTTTTTTACGCAACTACTCCTTCTTTCTACGGCGTTGTGTATATACGTATATACACGTAGTGTACACGTGTAACGGGGCACACACATCGGACGTGAGAGCATTTCACTTCTCTCTCGATTAGTCGAAAATGAGACACGAGCCTCTCGCGCGCATATATACATATTTCGTCGATATTACCATAGGCTAAGGCGCGAAAAAGCCACTCGCGCACACACACACAGACAAGCACACGGGTCGGCATAAACAAGATACGTGCCGGGGAGAAAATGAGAACGGACATTCGCGCGTGCTCACGTTTCCCTCGCTACAGCGCTCCGCGAGTCCAACAAACTTGGGCATTTACGAGCGCGTGCAGCACCGACTATATACGTGTATACACAGTAAGCAAGAGAGAGGGAGAATGCATTTTCCTCAAGTCTGGTGTGACGCATCGCCGCGAGGACCAGAGGAGAGAGAGAGAGAGGGAGAGAGGGGAATAGGCGATGATAATTAACGGAGTAGAGAGAAGAGAGCTTGGGGGGAGAGAGAGAGAGGGAGGAAACGAGATCCAGTTCGCGATTTCTCATTAGCTCGCGTAATTACAACGGCGAGCGATAGTCATAACGCGCGCGCGAGCGTCTGGCACAATGCACGGTGAACCCGCGAGGAGTTTCTCTCTGTTTGTATACACCTGTATGGCAGCAGCAGCAGCAGCAGCAGCAGCAGCACGGCACACGACTCGTGTCAACGAGCTTTGTTTTGTTTGGTTTTATTCTTGCGACTCGTGTATATACGGATTAAGCGTGCCAAGCGCGTTGCGCGTGTGCTACATGTGGCTTGTTCGTCTGGAGACGCCGCCAGGTGGCGAACTGACGTTTTTATGAATCTGCAAGCGAATCCTGCTTAGTTTGCGTCTCCTCGAATTGTTTCTTTCTTACTCGTTGGGGGCGACTCGCAAGTACGCTACTTAACAGGCTTAGCGTGACTTGACCCATGTGTGACCATGATTTACTTCTATACTTTGTTTTTTCTTCTGCCACGATTCACAATCTTTCTTTCTTATATATGCATATGTAAGAAACACATATTGTTGAAGAATCTTATGGAATAATATTTTTAGTTTAGTAAAATCGCACGGCCCGGAATAGCCGCCTTTAACCTGTTAACTATCAGGTGCACACGTTATTATAATCAGAAATAAAATAAATTCGTGGACGAAGAAGTTCAGCTGCGGGACTATATAGACGACAATAGATTTTTCGAAGAAGCGTAACCGCTTGGTGGCGAGGGAAATATATATTATGCAAAGCACGAACTGTTGCTCTGAACACACGTCACTGTACGCGAATTGAGTTTTAACTTTGGCTTTAGCTCTTTGTCTTTTCATTTCTAAATCAGCCGTTTAGCCCATAAAAATTATATGTACGCAAGTTCAGTTTAACGCTTTTTCAGAAGATTATGTCCCGAGTGTCTCGCATGTTCCCGTAAAAATTATTCCGTAAGATTTCGGTTGCAAAATTTACTATATTTTCTTCAGGACTTACAGTAATATTTTATGAGCAAATCAGCCCAGTTTTTTTAACTTCACATCCATTAAATTGAACTTGTTAAAATGAAATCCTTTCTAGTTACAGAAACATATTTTTTTTTCCGAGAGCAAATAAAATGCACAAAAAGTCTCCTGTAGCAAATCATCCAGTGTACCTATATAAAAATTCCTCCGAGAACAAGAGAATCGCTTAACCGATCGCACATTATCTACTTGGTACACAAGATTTCCGGGTTAACATTGGCCGCACGGCCCTGATAAGTCGACCATGAAATTCGAAATTCCTCCGCTTGAGCCTCACTCCCGCGCCATACCGCTTAGTCTCTCCGCAATACCACACTTCGCACCTGTGCTCGTACGCACACACCCGCATTCAGCGAACTCTGCCCAAGACTCATGCTGATTTAAAAAGAAAAACGAAGGAAAGGACAGAGAGAAACGCGAACGTAGAGACTTTATCGGGTCGATATTATATGCGGAACGCGAGCGACTGGCCGTATAGCTTTTAAAAATGCTTATACCAGTCATAGATATCGGTTTAATTTAATGCAGTGTCTAATTACTCGATCCTGTATATGCATATATATATGGGGTCAAGTAGAGCGTTCCCGCTAGTGATACAGTTACTGTCCTTGTAGGTGCGCTTTGTTTTTTTTGTTGCATTATTTAAATTGATGCATCGATTTAGTCAATGATTACCTGCTTGGAGCTGTAGGATTATACCTACTTACATGTGCACCTAACATTTTCAATTACAACTACGATCAGGATAGAGTTTATAACAAACTAAGCCCTGCAGTCAAAAATAACCAGCTGTAATCCTGTTTTTGGCAATATTTAGGTAGATACCCAGATGAATATCAACATAATTATTTATTAGGAATTGATAAATATTGCGGCTGTTGTAGGTGCAGTGTCATCTGGATGAAAACATGTGGACTGACAATGAGTCCTAAGCTATAGTTATTTACATTTTAACAATGTTTTTAAAACAACGCTAAAATGTAAATAACTTAGCTTAGGCCCACAGTTTACGTGTTATCACATGGATAGAAGAGAATTAAGTTAGTTTTAGGTTATATTCATAATTTCGCTCGAGAATGTAGGTTGTAAAATAACGTGAAGCTGTCATAATGGGATAATATAACTATAACCATCTTTGCTCTTCCTCGAACTACGGGATCGGAGCTCATCACTCGGCAGCTCCCGACACATATTTATCTGCGCTCGAAACTCCCACTTAGCAGACGCAATATATAATATAGAATAAGCCAGGTGCAGCGCAGGTGAAAGTTCGCGCGGTGTAAAAGTTACGACCGCCGCGAGAATCGGCGCTCCATCAATTTTTTCCGATCCACTTGCGGCGGCGCGGAATCAGAACGTGAACGACTGCAGGGGCATTTACGCGGACGATGTCGCCGCGGCGTCGACCTTAAAAACGATAACGGAGGCCGTGTGCGTAGAATAGTCGCACTCGCAATAATCTTTCAGCTGTGCACGCGGATGTGCGCGCGGTAGACTGCGAGTCTTGATAAGGGCCGTAGCGTAATATAAGCGTCCTGGGAATTTGATTTACGACGCCGATATATACGTGGATCTTGATGCGTGCATATGCAGCTTTGCTCAACGGCCGTATATCCGAGTATCCTCCTATCGCACCGCGCATGAGCGTCATTGCTAATTTTATCGCGCCGTGTCGGTGAAATAAGATGCCGAGAGTCGCTCTAAGTAATACGCTGGATTATCGGAAATTAAATTTATACAAATTGACAAACCTACATTGGGCGATAAGGCGATAAACTTCGTAGGTAATATATTTAATATATTACTTATTTGTTTTTCATCATTTTAGAGTAAGCATATATTTGATATAGCTGTAGAAAGTCAATTTTGTGGTTATAAATCAAAATTAGTTCATTTTAGAATTTACAGCCTAATGTACTAAGCATTTATACTGTATAATTTGTTCAGAAAATAATCAAAATTTTTAAACGCTTTTAAACCGTGATGTTAATAACAATCCTGCAGCGAATTTAGTGTTTTTTATTTATCACATTATTATATAACTTTAAAATCTGGGCATGAGTAAAAAGATAGAGTTAATTAGAAAAATATTTGATTTATCGGTGGTCAGTATTATTGTATAATAATAGATTTGATATCTTGCTAAACTTTTATGAGCATCAGGATAATTTCGTATTGAAGAATTATTGGCTTGTCATGCTGAAAAATTACCATTTACATCGTTAGCCAAACAACAAAAAATTTGGACTATAACTCCTTGGTCCAACAAGGTAATGCTGATGGATTACCGGGCGCGCAGCAGTAAAAGCTGAGCCGAATGGGCGATAAATAGAATGACAGCAAAAAAAAGTGTGCAGATGTGTCCCGAGTCCGTATAGGATATACAAATAGACACACCGCAGTTGTGTACTATATGCAGTGCTCGTGAAACTGGACCAAATCTAACGAGTCCGATTATTAGTACACCGAATTAGACTTCCAACAGGGGAAATTATCGACTTGTTCCAGGAATAAACCGCGATCGTAAAATACTATTTTGCGAGCTCTCTTCACGTGCAGTTGTGCTTTGTTTTCTCTGCCTCCCCTTCGCAAACACACATATATCGTATAGCGCGGCGGCGCAACTTTGTCGCTCGATTTCGACACATCGCGCGGCTTATTAAAAGATTAAAGCATTAAATAAATGCGCGCGGTGTGTGGGTTGCAAAATGCGTTTCGTGGAACGGCGAAACATCGGATATATGTAGCGTGTGAAATTCGCGCAGCAGCAGATGCAATGCTCTTTCTTCTCTTACGCGCGAGTTCTGCAATCGGATGATTAGTCCGTTTGTGGTTTTTTTTTTTACTATCGAGGCTGGTGATTTTCTAATTTGCGGATTTGAAGAATCCGCAATTGATTGGATCGAGTTACATAAAGTGATTGTTTCGATCGTAGAGAATTCACTGTTGTGCAGCACACCGATATTTACCATAGCGAGGCAATTTGCAGTGATTCTTTTAATCTGTACTTGCGAAAAAGTGTATTGGTTGTACAGCCTTTGAAAGCTGATCGGGGGGGCTTATGAAAAATTGATGGAATTCGTATTTCGCAATTGAAGCGATAATAGAAGTGTTTGCCATCGACCATACGTCGAAGCAATTCGCGATTGAATAAAATTGAATTCGCACGCATACGGAGAAGGGAAAAAAAAATAATGTCAATCACGATCAAGGGATTATGAACTCTAGAATTTACTTATAAAGCTATTCTATCGGTATAGACACGATAAAGTAGCAGTCATAGTTATCGTATCAGTTATTAAAACATACGAAAACCAAACTCGCGCAATTTGCTTCTAATTGCATCTTTGCTAAAACGAGACATCAATAAAACCTACATTTCAAGCTAAACAGATCTCTTAAAAAAATCACCACAATAGTACATTCTCACAAAAGCACACACACACTGCATCTGGCCCGCACAAAACGATGAGGCCGCACTTTTTCTCACATTAAATTCTCCTTATAGCTGAAACGAAGCAACTTGTCTGATTGAACCACATACGGGCTCGACGTATGCGAGTTCGTATGGGCTATTGCATATATACGTATACACGCGAGGGTGGAGAGAGAGAGAGAGAGAGACTCGTAACGGTGCGCTCCAGCCTGTGCACCAGTGCAACACTTTGTCTTTGTGAATTGTTTGTGTGTGTGTGTGTGTGTGTGTGTGTGTGTATATGTATAGGATATAGGGATCCTACATCCGCACCTACACACCGGCAAGAATCCGACACGAATCCTTTCGTTCGCGATTTATTATCTGATCCATTCGTATATATACTGCAATCGTGCAGCGCTCCCTTGTATATACATATACATTTGCTAATATACTCTTACGTGTAGGCGGCGAAAACGTTGCTGGCGGTATACCGCGGTATATTTATTATTATTTGCTTGTGGAAAAATGTGAGGGACATGTAAACTTGTGGTGCAGGTCGTGACATTCAAAATTCATTTTCGAACTGATTAAAGTAGGCGATAGTTTATGTAGAACAGGTACTTTCTTTATCTATATTAGTATTAAATAATCTTTTCTCAGAGAAAGTCTTGATTTCATTCTCCTCTATTCCTAAAAAAACACACACAGTAGCTCGCAAAAAAAAACAACGTTCCATCGAAACTCAATCAAAGTTTATAAAGCACTCGAGCTAAAATGTTGGCGTCGTCGCCGTTGGGAGTATAAAAGCGCTCGGCGTAAACAGGCGAGCAGCCAGACTGGGTTGCCTAACGCACAACACATCGCTGTAGAATCGATAAA
>UELU01144533.1:66027-99552 GCA_900490025.1 Megastigmus dorsalis
CTTGTATATACATATACATTTGCTAATATACTCTTACGTGTAGGCGGCGAAAACGTTGCTGGCGGTATACCGCGGTATATTTATTATTATTTGCTTGTGGAAAAATGTGAGGGACATGTAAACTTGTGGTGCAGGTCGTGACATTCAAAATTCATTTTCGAACTGATTAAAGTAGGCGATAGTTTATGTAGAACAGGTACTTTCTTTATCTATATTAGTATTAAATAATCTTTTCTCAGAGAAAGTCTTGATTTTTTTTTATTCTAAAAGACATTATATCTTATATTAGGATATTATAATAGATTTTATGTATATAATAGTCGTTTTAATCCACTCGAACTTATATTAATTTATTAATTAAATATTACATTTCTTTAAATAAATGTCTAAAATAAGAACTCAGAAAAAGGAACCTGGATGAAATGTTACGAAGTTTCTGTCAAAGTAAATGCTAGTCAGTTTTAGCCAGTTTTGTTAAGTATATTGAATTTTTATTGTTATCTCTGCTGCAGGGATTCGTATATAAAAACTATACATGATAGAATTGAAAGCTAGTTCAAAACTGAATAATATAATTCTCCATATAGAACATTTGATTAGCACGTGAACCAGTCAAACTGGTCTTTTTTCTACCCGGGGTACACGTTACGATATAAATGTTCACGTACAGTCAAATCCATGGTTTTATCTTATCCAAATCAATTCGTTCTATCAGACATCCAGCTAATCCATCTGACTCCGTCTTTTTCACTATATTCATTACAACCAATACTGACAAAACCTACAACATTTTCCCAAACCTTCATTCTCCTCTATTCCTAAAAAAACACACACAGTAGCTCGCAAAAAAAAACAACGTTCCATCGAAACTCAATCAAAGTTTATAAAGCACTCGAGCTAAAATGTTGGCGTCGTCGCCGTTGGGAGTATAAAAGCGCTCGGCGTAAACAGGCGAGCAGCCAGACTGGGTTGCCTAACGCACAACACATCGCTGTAGAATCGATAAAAGCCCCGGTGGCGCCTCTCTCTCTCTCTCTCGGCTCGGCCCGGGCGTCGCGACGCCACCGCCGTGACTCACCTTCCTCGCACTCGCTTGATGCTATAGAAGCGAGGAGAGACGACCAAGAGTCGCGGGGCGCAGGTGATCCGTCCTTTTCACGTCCGCGTCCCTGCCTGCCTGCGTCCCTTCGTTGCGATGGCAATGAGATTAGGTGTTGCGGGACTGACACACGGGACGAGGAGCGACGATAGGACTGCGATGACGAGGAATGGCTGCAGGTGGTTCGGGAAAATAATAGATGTTTGATGTTGATCAGGAATCTATAGAGAGGAATTTATTAGAGCCGTAGAGGATTACGTTACATAAACACCTTTTAAATTTTGTATAGATTAGAAAAATCACTTTTAACGAGGTTTTTCAGTCATTAACTAACTAATGCTTACAAAAGGTACATATGTCATCCAAAAATGGTTGAAGCCGATACATTAAAATTAGGTATAACAATTGTTCATTTCCCTCCTATCGTAAGATTTATTTTTCGTTCATGATGGCTTGTATCTGTTTATTCCAGTAGAAACAGACACTTTTAAAACGAGTAACATGATCTTTTGAAACTGTTAAATAACTAATCATCTTCGAGTCTAAAAAAGTTCACGCCTCTTTCAAACAAGTCAGATACCAATATACACGCGTCATCTGCAACGACAGCAGCGGCATTTTCCAGCAGCCGAACAAGTATTCTCGCGCAGATCCATCATCCATCAAAGTTTCAACCGACGTTGTTTTTTTCTACTTTCCCACACGCGGACTCCCCGAACTCACACATCTCTGTACGTGTATAATCGAGCGATGTCGCAAGCTTAAACCCATAATAATCCTCTCTTGGGTGTATTCCAATACCATAAGCGTCTCTCTTACTTCGACGAAGTATTTACTTTGGACGCGTCCCGCGGATTGCGTCAGAGCTGCGCGGCCAAGCGGCGATTGTTCATCCGAGGTGTAGTCCTCGTGCACGCATATAACTGACACTGTCTCTCTCTCTCTCTTTCTCTCGGTCTTTCTCTGGTTCTCTCGCGTGTGCGCATAATAAACATTGCGAAAGGCTTCCTGTTTACACCTGCGACACACCGAGCGTTTACACGCTCGCAATGACATAATAACGAGCGGTCTGACAAATTTAAATTGTTAGCGCGCCGAGTGCGTGTCCTATTGTGTGTGTTACATGCTCGTGGGAGATCGTTAGGTAAAAAAATAACTAGTCCTTAAAAAGAAGATTCAACTTTGGTAAAAAAAGTTGTAGCTCTTGCTCTAATTCATGATATCGAGATCCATGTCGACATAGTGAAAATATTTTGAGGACTTTGTAACTTTGATGCGTTTTATTTGGAACATGAAAAAGTGCGCAGTTTGAAGAAGAATTATACTGAAATCTCTATTCCAAGAAAAGTAAAACAGGTCCATGATTGATCGTACCGCAAGCAAACGAAAGTAGAACAACCGACTAGTTTAGCAAGACGTTCCAGAGTTTTCTAGAGATTCTTTTTTGACTTTCCCTAATACTATTTAGGGACGTCGTCTTATTTTCAAATAAAAGAAAATGATAGATTGAATCTCGCTGTGCTTGCGTATAGTAACACTTTTCGCTACCTCACCGCATCATCAACGGCTCGTAATCATCGCTCAAAATTCCACCTCGACGTATCGCGAACTGCTGGCAAAGCCCTATCGGCCTCCCCGTACATTTGTGTCCCAAAGTCACGGTATTCCTGCACGCGAGTCGTATGTATCCACATCGACGTGAGGCAAAGTAAAGGAATGTCCCGTTCCCGATTATTATGCTCGTCCGGTACACTCTAGAAACGCGCGAAGGAGCATCGCGAAGGAGCATCGCGCCGAGGCATCGCGCAGGCCTTTTTTATAAGGCGGAGGCCGCATTCCGCGCGCGTGCGTTATGCCGCGGCATTGAAACCGCTCCGTCCCGACACTCGGGATTATGGTGATCTTGCGCGGAGCGTCAGCGGCGAGAATACCGACGACAACGCGACGTTTATTTTGAGGATTCGGAGTAATGGATGCGCGTGCGTGCTATCTTGACCCTCTTTCCTTGATTTAGGATCAAATCTAGTTTTATTTACATTTTCTTTAATGCTTTCACAAATATATATATATGCATTTAATGACGGTTATTTTCTTTATGTTACAGGTGAGTTGAGAATATATCTATCAGTCTTCCTAAACAACCTTCATCGTGTAAGTACAATTGAATCCCAGGTAATGCCATGGACATTTTACTTGAGTAATATTTTTCCGATCATCCGTCGCTTAAAGAACTTTTTTTCCATGATCGATTCACGCTAAAATATATACGTTTTAAACATCTATAGGTATATGCTTCGAGAAGAAAATTATAGAATCCAGGAAAAACATCTGAATTATAACTAGGTAAGAGACAATTTTCAAAGATAACATACAATTTACTTAAGCGCCCAGGCTCTAAAACGCCACGCAAATTCAGCCACGGAATGCACTTTTTCGCATTAGCAGCAGTATAAAGCTAACCGGTCGACAAAATTACCCAGCAACGTGCATACTTGAGAGCCCTGTCGAAAATTGCCAGCTCCCCAATAAAGCCTCCACAATTATACGCCACAATTATTTGATTGTTAAAACAAGAAAAGTCGCAATAACCGCGAAAAGCCACGATCCGCGCACGGCATAGGCATTAGAATTTTCCAGTCCTGCATCACCGAGGAATTCGAAAAACGCTTGAAAATATTCTCCCTCTCCCGGTCCGAAAACTGATCGACATATCAATAGTTTTAAGCCGCAGGGCATCTTACGTCTCGCGCGACTTGCGCAAGGATCCCAAGGCAAACTAATTAATTCGCGAGGGGCGACGACCGCAGCAGCGCCCGAGGATTTTTAGCGAAATTAATGTCGAAACGAAAAAGGAGCTCCTCTCGCCGCCACAGCGGTGTGTATACACACGCGTGAGAAACGCAAGGAAACCGAGAGGCTCGCTACGCAAAAAAAGAGCAGATGCAGAGTCGAGAGTTGCACAATGTATACGCGCCGGCTCCACTGTTGCCAGGCTATTTTTCGTCATTTTCCTTTTCTTTCTTTCCAGTCCGTGCGTGTCTGCATGCGCGGCGTGTGCGCAGTGTATCTCAATAATATCTCCCGCGCCGCCTCCTTGATTTATGGAGCGCGAGTTCACATGCGACTACGTGTATATCCTTACGTTCGATCGACTGATGCGTACTATGGCGAAAAGTAAAAGAAAAAAGTGAGAAAGCAGCGACGCGTTGAGGACATTTAAGGATCTTTGAGGTCATTGTACTCGGGGAAATTCGACAATTGCGTGCGGAGTATTGACAAGTTGTCGGTGGATCATTTGTTTGAAAACAATTTTCATAAAATGGAGCAAAGTTAACATTGGTCGTTTACATATTTCATCGCTATCATTATCTCTCTGCAGTAGTACGATAAACAATAAACAATGTTTGGTAGCAAGAAATCGTATCTATTTGATCTTTCGTATACTGGAGAAATTTCATTCATGCGCTAGATGTATGCGGTATGTACGATTTTATGTGATTTTCGAGGAGTTAATGTATTACGAGGTACTTAATGATGAATAATTTGATATCATTAATCAAAAGTAGCTTCGAATCTATCGAAATTAACAATTGTGCAACTCGATCTGTCAGATGGAGATGATTGAGAGATAGTTTTCGTACTCGATATGAACGAAATAAATTGGATTCCGTACTGCACGAGCGGCAAAATTATATTTGGAATTAAAAAAACGCAGCAGAATTTATTTATCACAGTAGCAGACCGATTTTATCGCTGACGTATATTGCGCCTTTTAAAGTGAACGTTGCGCGTGAACTTTTTTTTTTAAAAACAAATTAGAACAAAAATTAGCAAAAATTCACTACAAAGCTGGGCAGTTTTGCAAACGTCGCTTTTCCCACGGCGGCGGCGCCCCTGTACTTTTTCGCGATCCATTAAATAAACGAGTTGAACCGATTAAATTATCGCATCGGCTGTGCGCAGCACTTCTGCCTGCATTTTCACGAACTAAATGCAATTCCGAAAGATCAAAGTCGAACCCGAGTGTATCGTGCAACACGCGCGTGCGAGTGGACCGACGTAAAATACCTAAGCGAATCCATCGAACTAATCGTTAAAAGCACACGCGCATTCCTACGTATACGAATACTGGCTGCGATGAATGGGATATAGGAATATTTAAACTGGTTAATCTAATGCAAACACAGTATTCGTGCTTGAGAGATCTATTTTGCGTCAAAAGCACATAGCGTTAGGCTTTATTTCCAGATTGATGTTATCTAGAAAGGCGCTAAATCATAATTTACGTTTGCACTTATTTCAAATTATTAATTCTAACAAGCCTATATAATAATCGATAATCAACTGAAGTTTTCTTTTCCGGACTGGGAGGCGATTATACCTAATGATATAACGTATAGTTCATATAGACAAGCCTACTGGTTTCGATTAGAAGGCATCTTCACTTTTTTCAGATTTAGTTTAAAAAGAATATGATTCCTAAAGGAACAGAAAAACTTAATAAAATGTGGTACGAGTTTTCGAAATATCCGAATCTTTGATTTCAACATCGCAGGGAATATTCGCACCGCATCGGCGGCCTTGCGCACTTATATATTTATACACAAGCAGACTTGAAAATAAAAGCGAGAAGGAAGAAGAAGAGGCCCCTCGTCGAGAGAGAGAGAGAAAGAGAAGGCGCTTAATCTCCGGCGCATATCGACAAAACGCCCCCAATACACCGCTGCCAGGATAATTACCGAGGCCTCCTCCAAACCTTTCCCCTCCTCCGATATTTCGCGTGTGTGTATGTGTGTGTGTGTGTGTGTAGAGGAAAGAGAGGGGTCGAGGGTATGCGTTTTTTGCTGACCTTTTCCCATGACACCGCGCGTCTCTTGTGTGCGGAGTATCTCTCTCTCTCTTTCTCTCTCTCTCGCGCGCGCGAGGAGTCCACACCGCGGCGAGAGCGGAGATTATAAATTTATGAGCGCGGCCCGTACCGTACCGAGCGCGCCACCGAGAGTCGGTGCAATTCGCATCTGACATAACCTATGCGCACAGCCGATCGAAAGTTTTTCCGAGGTGCGATCGCCCAATATGAGATCGTGCGAAAGTGATCTTGTCGCAAGTGAATTTACTCTTCTCTTTTTTACTCTTTGGAATATTTTTCAGGTTTCAAGGCTTGGCAAGTGCTTTTCTTTAAACCTGATGGTGTGTACTGGTTACAGTGTGTTCTATATATGTATACACACAAATATCACGTGATTTGCTGATTCACTGGGCTATACACACTTTTCAAATATTACACACCTGTCGGTGAAAATACGCTGCATCCGACAAAATTGGCGATCGAACATCAATTAGAATGTCGTTCAATGGGCCGTTAGATCGACTCCGAGCAGAGCTATACCATTAAAATTCCTTCTGCAGAATATTATTTTAGTAAATAGCTTCATTTTCGGTTGGGATAATTTTTTCTAAACAGTGCCGTGGTAATCACCGTAATTTCTGTATAGTTTAACACTCGCACGCTATATAAGCATATATAGTAAACTTTACAATCTCCCGCATCGCTTCTTATACTAAAAATCATCTTTTTAAAAGGTTCGCGCCAAAGAATCGCATCGTAATTCAACTAATCTATATTCCTCGTGTCACATATATATATATTCTCAATAAACGAACTTTTTCTGCTTCATTGACATTTGCATGTATTTTGTGGCACCTCTTAAAAGGGTGATTGTCATTTGAAGAGTAACTGAAAATGAAGACGCTGCAGTATACTTTTAAACTTTACCACATTATAATGTGGAAACTAGAGAAGCGATCTCTTCTCATCTAACTCGACGCGAACAAAACATTCAAGCTCATCCGTAAAGCATCAGTAAATATATATATATATACATATCAATCAACATTCCAAGCGAAATACCAAATGCAGAAGGCGTTTTCACAACGATTCACGGTGTGAAAATCGTTGGAAAGACCGCGTATATACGTATAGGCGCGATGAGAGAAAGAGAGAATATCGCGTATAAAGTAAGAGTGCGGGTGGGAGAGTGAAAAACAGGTGAAAGGGGGAAAGGGCGGGGACCTCTTGCACTGAACTTCGCGCAGACTCTCGTGTGTTTATATGTATATACACTCGCCACACAGAGAGAATCGTGAATTGATGCTGGCGCTGCTGGTCTACGTGCGATTGGCAACATTATGCAATATAGTACGCGCGCGTGTGTGTGTGAGAGTGAGGGCATATATATATATATATACTCGATTCGGATGCTTTATGTTAATTGGCCTTTTACTCTCTTTGTTTGTCCCGCGATACTTATATATGCAAATGCATGCATGCCGAGGGCTGGACGCGCTTTTTGTTTTTGTCGCGACGACCTGCTACACGCTGGACTGGTTATATATATATAGAGAGAGAGAGAGAGACTGATTTTCTACGCAGTTCTGGATCCTCCGCGCAAATATAAGTTTTCTGCGTAATGGCTGGAAATTTTCGAGCTTTGGATCGGCGAATCGGCTGGATATTATGGCTTATACTCGGATGATGACGTGCAGCCGTGGGAAAATTGTTTGGACGCCGATATTGCGCGTACATTTTCACTTTTATAGCGTTTTACTCTCTCTGGGCTTTGGGAATGTTGCGAAGACGAGATGTTATATTGAATTAATGGCAAGACGTGTTTAAATGAAAATCTTACGTAATATAATCTAATGAAAATTATGATACAAGTTATTTATTGCACGCGAATGAACCTTTTACTATTAATAGAACGTGTCTTTAATTGAATATAAATTGTCCTTATCGAGTCACCGGTGCTACTCTCTGTCTGTTCTCGTCTGGCTGTATCTACTTCAATGCATTTCAAACGTCATGGCGGAAATAATTGATTTTTCCAACTTTCTCATCGCTCATTTTCTCAGTATTAGATACTTTATTACTGTACCAAACGATGAACTATGTGTTACATGGACTTTAAAAATACGTTGTAAAAGGAAGTTCTTATTCTAATGTCCAAATTCTATTAATATATTTAAGCACTTGTAGCGCAAAGTATTGATTATTGCTTAAACCTGAAAATTCAAGCTTCGCCAACACTCGAACAATAAGCGATCTCTCACGCAAACCCAAGAAAGTATAAAAATATCATGAGGCTGATTTCTTTTCGTTCGCGTAGCGCGCTAAACCACACCGCGGGTCCACAACCAATCCAAGACTAAATCGATTTTCCAATGGACGCGCGCGTCGCGCCGATCGCTAATAATAAACGAAAGCGCGATTGCATGGCTGCTGCGTTGATCCTTTTTAGCGCCGCTAGCGAAGCTCCCTGCTTTTTTAACGTATATAGATTGTGCGTCGACGCGTCGTCGTCGAGTTTCGCTCCGGGCTGCAGCGTTCCCTATTGCAGCCGACGGGATATTAGACTCTGGACTTCCTTTTTTTTCTCCGCAGGATGACGTATGCTGCGATTCAGCTTGGTTCTCTTTTTTCTTTTTGGAGATTTTAATCGAGATGGTGGATGAAGAATGAAGGAAAAATTCAAACTGGTATTGCGAGAAGTGCGAAAAATATTGGGATTGCTGATGCTGAAAAGACATGGATAGTGAACTAGGGCGTAAAGCGCTTGAATCAAAAATAACTTTGTTTTCGTTTATTTATTTATACAAACTTTATGCTCTAGATGTGGAATATATACAAATAAGAATCACGAATTTACTTTAAATAAAATGATGTTATTATAAAGTTGCTTTTAACGATTTGTTCTTGGCAATTCGTCAATACAGTAATGAATGCTATTGAAAACTATAAACTATTCTTATAAAAATATCAAGTTATAGTTGAGCCTATAAGTGTCAGTAAATCAATAAAGTACACGATTTACACTTGTCCCATGGAGAAGATTAAACCATTAACAATTAATGAGCAATAGTAAATCACGAAAAAAAAAGGATACTATAAACTTCTTGTTATACTCACAGTTTTCGAATTCTGCTCATGCTCACCGGTCCAGCAACAATATCATAACCAGTTGTGTTGTAACTTTATTTCAGACGGCTTTATAACTTCAATTATAATTCTCGTACAGAGAAAAAGAGAGAAAAAAAACTCGTTTCTCGCGTAACACGCATTAAACAAGATCCTTCGGAGTCATAATTTCACTAGCTACATCCAATCGTACACACATCGACAGATAATCGCCTCGCGAATTCGGAATGCGCGCCGAGCGTTAATTCGTGTATTTCAAGTCTCGGATCTCTTGTAGATGATAGCGGGGGAATTTCGTACTTTTTCACTCGTTGGCTAATACCCATTATTTGTAAGAAAATTCTATATTAATTGTTCGAAAGAGAGCGAGAAAAAGGGGGCATTAATAATTTATATGTATAGAGTTCCGTAACACACATAGAAATTCTCTGTCCCTTTTACGTCAGAGAACAAAGTCGCACGTCACTTTCGATCCAATAGTATACATGTCGCTCCATTAAAAAAAAACAGTTATTGTGTCGATATATACCTATATATCGACACTTTTGATCTGGCGACGTGTTTTCCTAACCTAGAAATTAGAATTCAGCAAAAACCTCGCTTTTTCGAGAAAATCTCTCTCTCTCTTTCATCGACGTCTCGCTCCTTCTTTTTTTTCTGTTCTTACCTATTCGCCAAGTGCGAATGTAGGTTCGATTTCTCTCATTCCTGAAAATATCCAGTCACAACTCTCTATTTCCATTTGTTCCGCGCGCGGCATCTGCAGGTGTGGCGGCGCTGCGACAAAACAACACCTACCAGCAAATCGTCGACTCTTTCTCATTCCTCTTAACAGCAACTTCCTGTCCATTTCTATTTTCTTTTTTTTTTATATCTTCCTCGTTGTTTATTTTTTTTTTAAGTTCACGCAGTGACCGTTTTGGTAAGTTTTATGACTTTGGCTGGTAAAAGTATATTTTTTTAATGTTTTGTACCTACTACTGCAAGTTCATTTTTATATTCGTCTTTCAATGCAGTTTTGTTTACGGAACAGATTTTACCGAGCTTTAAAGTATAAGGTTTCTCTTATGGCTTGGGGTAAAAGTTTCTGTGATAAAAAAAAGACGTTAATTACTGAACGTTCGTAATTCCGATGACTCGTTTTTCTGGAAAATATTATGAAAACGTTTCGTAATAAGCTCGAACAAACAGGATATCTCTTTGTTTTTATACATTTTAATTAAATTTAAACACTTTACAAAATTCACCGCCGTAATGAGAAAAAGATGTACTATCATTTTCTTTAATTGTATAATCTCAAGCCCGCATAGTATTTATTTCTAATTTGTATCCATAATGTTAAGCTATTATCAAATAGGTAGACAGTAGTGTAGTATTTGATAAGTGGAACAATAAGCATCGATTGCGCTCCTATGTAGTTCTGGGAAAGAGAGATTTTTATTTATATCACACAGCCATAGTACTAGGATCGATGTATAATTATGGAAAAAGGTCTGACGTAACATACGAGGAACGAGTGTATCCATTTGTGGTTTATAAACCAATCTATTATTGAGAATAGGCAACGAAAACATCGATAAGATGTAGATCCTATTTTGAAGCCTTCATTGATTTTTTATAATTAAAAAGTATAGCATCCGAAATAATTCTTAACCATTTCTTTTTCTTACACTCATATATATTTAAAATCAGTAAAAGGGCTAGGCGATAAAAATGCATTTACTTGTATTTCGTTGAGATTAAAATAAACGTCTTCCAACGTAAATTTATTCAGGAGAAGATTTCGAATGCGAAGAAGACAAACGAAATGGATCTGCTGGGGTTCGGTTACTGTGCGCCGGGAACACACGCGCGAGCGTGAAAATTCTTAGCCGCGCGATGACTCGACCATAAATATATCGGCGAGGCGAATTACCGAGGGTGACGATGCAGTCCCATTGAGGTATAGAAGTCTTCGATACTCCCTGTATATACATATATACAACACGATGGGTGTACGTCGAGCTACTCTGGGAAGTCCTCACTTTTAATGATATTGTTTACTATCGATCTGCACGTGGGTCCATTCGGTAGTCAATTAGCGCCCGGCGATGTATATTGTTTAAATTTTCATTCGGCGTAATGAATGTCAATAGCCCGTCGGCGCTGCTGCTGCTGCTGATTTATCGTCTGTTTAATGAAGCGCAGCCTAGCAAAAAAATAAACAGTGCGCTGTGTTGTACGGACAGAACCCGCGTTTTGTTATGAAATATTAATGCGCATATATACGTAGATTGACGCTTGGAATAATTGAAAATTGTCGTATTGCGAAGTGCTAATTCCGTCAATTGAATATGAATAGTTTGCTCTTTCATTGTTAACTGTAGTTCTTTTGGTATATATAAATACTTGCGAAGAATGTGTTTTATGAATTAATTATTTGCTAAAATATACGTCTGTTTAGTGTCTATAGGTGTATTGCATCTTTATATAGGATTTGTTGTACATAAGTAAATTTCGTTCCCTACACTGATTAAAATAAAAAAAAACTTTGTGATGAACGTATGATAAAAAAATGTATGAGTTATAGATATCTATAATGTATATGCAAGATTAGTAAATACATTGTAGTTGTAACATTTATTATTTTAGTATTTGCCAATTAGACTATTAGATTATTAGAATTGCGAAACAAATGAAGAAATTCAAATAGTTTATAAGAATCTTTTTATAGGCGAAGATTTGTAAACAAAATGAATAGCAATATCTTTGAATGTCTGGTTTATTATATTCTTTATGATAAACACATCCATAAATAAAAGTACAAACCGTACATATACTATTATGTAACTTTGTAAAGTGGCAAAGGCGTTTTTGTTCATGCTCGATTCATTATACGAGTGGGAAGATACTAATTTTAAGCATGAATTTTGTATATTCAACAATCTAAAGTTACAGTCATACGTTCATTTTGGGTGGGAACTTTTTTCTGCGCGTTAAATTCACTATCCGAAGTAGAATTTTTACTACAGCACCCTTGTATATGTATATACTTTAGTATAAAAGTTGGCAGAAAGCTGAACCTTCTGAACTGCGATAGGTACACTTGAGAAAATTCGGAGCCTAACTCCAAAACCCAACTTTATAATCTCGCGTTGAATCGCAGCAGCTTAAGAGCATCATCAGCCCAACTTTTTGCACATCTCGGTCAGCGATTCATCGCCCAGTGCATCACACGCTCGGCCGTCAGCCCAGTGCAGCAACAGCCAATCCCGCGGCTTCGTGCAGAAAAGGCGAATATACGCCAAATCAATTTGCGCGCATTTCCTCGCAAGAGTGCGAAGGTTTCGCCGAATAAAACACGTGCCGCCGCATGTGTGCATACAATGAGCCGCAAATGCATATATAAGCGTGCACGGTATGCGTGCAGTTCTATGTATATATTCACGTAACAGTCGCGCGAGAGAGGAGAGTATATTACGCAAGCGCGACTCTCGAGAGTAGTCTCGAGTTCGCGAGTGTCGAATTCTTTTATAAAGGGAAAACACGCTGTTGGCAAACGCGTGTGTGTATGTGTGTGTATGCGCGATACGATAGTGAATCGTTTCTTATTTAATAACACGGAAATTATTAGAGGGGCGTCTCACGTGAGCGGCGGCGGCGGCGGCTGCGTCTTTATTATAATGTAATTTAGGCGCGAGCTGCGCGTGGCTTCTGTGCGCCGAGATGATTTTGCAAGAGGACAACTTATTTCTATATCGCGCCGTATAAGTCAAGCTCGCGACTGTGAGGGGTTTATATTCTCTTTGTTTTACTTTCGCTGCGCTGTATCGCTGGATGTTTTAACTGGGGCGAGGATTACTATTACCGGGGATGCGTGTAATTTGTTTGAAAAGCTTTTCTCGTTTACGCATGCAAAAAGCTGTTGGAATAGGTATATGGTTCTGCTTTTTGCCATGCGTTATATCACTCGGAGAAATTTCCAATTTTATATCAATTAGCTCTTATACATGCATATATTTAATTGGAATTTCAAGGTGTGAATAGAATATATCGCGCGAATAAAATGCTTACGTAAACTGTTTCATTTATTATTATTAGAAATTGTAATTTGCACGCTATATCGATTAAAATAAAATCAACGCATATTATTAAATGATTGACCGTGTGTTTACTATCCTATATGTACTTAGTGAGTTATTTGATGCCATTATTGCATGCACATGCGCATGCATTTTCAAATTTAAACATTATTTATTTAAATTGGCCAACCGGATAGAAGTAAAACCAAAAACTCACAATACACTCTTATAAAACTATATATACATTTCCTCTTCGTGCGAAATCATAAAAATATATATACGCATATCCAAACATAAAAGGATCGCGAAACCAAAAAAAAAAAAAACAAGGAATAAAAAAATCTATCCAGTGAAAATCCCCGCCGTTATATCATTAACGCTACATAAAAGCCTGCCGAGCCTTTGCACGCAGATAAAACCAAACCATCTCCGTGTTAGAAACGAAACCAACAGTATAACCAAGTGCACACTGCACAAGGAACGATTCGACGCACCTTGGCGTTTTCTTTTCCGGCATAGAGTCTCTCGTCGCGAGAAAAAGATGCCACTTTAATTGCGAACCTCTCTCTCTCTCTCAGCCGCCCGATGGTCGTTTTTTATTTCGCGACTCGCGCACCGCTGAAAAAGGACACGAGAGTCTCGGGAGCGCGCGCCTGCGATTTCTAATCGAGCGTGCGAGTTTCCATTCGAGACGCGCGCAGTGTGTGCAGTGTCTGCGATGCGTGCGGTGTATCTATATATACACGCGACAAAAGCGGCGCAAGCGGAAACGTGAAAATGGAATCTCCTGCTCGTCTCCTGCGCGTCTCGGTTCTCTCTCTCTTTCTCCGAGTCTCTCAGCAGCAACCGGATACCTCGGCCAGTCGGCGCAGTTGGCGTTTTATTTTGCTTTCTTGGAAGACCGTTTGCTGAGAACTGCGACGCGATTAACGCTCGACGATCTTCTGTGTTCTGCGCAGTTATTATACACCCCTACGATACAATACTTTTTGGGATATTCGACACGTGTGCAAGACGAGAAGAAGCCTTCGATCGATTAGTCTTCGATTGACGAGGTCATAGTTAATTATTGGAAATGATAAATTAATTCGCCAAAAAAGGAAACTATATCCCAATAATTTAATCAATACTTCAATCAATCAAGTTTCGTTTGTATAAAATTGTGCAAAAGTACTAAATAGGCGATACTACATACCATAATCCACAGATTTGTCTACTATCCAAACTAAGCTAAAGCGATATTTTAGCTTAAAACAATGTAAGAGCAACAAATTACAAAGGCTCTATAAACGAACTAAAAGCATATGTCCTGGCTCGATGAAAACTATAGCTAGAGAAAGAGAGTATAGCTGCACATATTGACCAGTCGAAAGGCAGTTATGCACACGTCCACCGGCAGTATACAAGAGAGGGTGTGCACATACTGCACACGCTGCACCACACAAAGCTTTCTCCGATGTATCCACGACAAACGGTATTATAGCAGCTCTGCGCGGCGCTCTCTCGTTGTTATCACTCGTTATCTCTCTCTCTCTCTCTCTCTCTCTCTCTCTCTCTCTCTCTCTCGTCGGCCGAGAAGAGAACCGGTTGCCCGTTCTATATTATACACCCCGCCCTGCTGCCGATTCGTGTGTGTGTGTGTCGCAAAAGAGCGCATAGAATATATCGTTTGCGGAGAGGCGCTACCCGGAAAATCTTCGATCCGCGCTTTTCCCTGCCGCGCTTCGAGAGAAAACTGCGCGGAGCGTGGAAAAAGAGAGTGCACCGAAACTTACATTGAGCACCAGCTTATTAAGTGCGACTGTACGCATGGAATTTCCCCTGTAGTTTCGCTATGAGTACCGCTTATTCGAGGCTTGGGTATATACAGAGTGTGATTGTATGACCGGATTAGGATGTAGGATTCTAATAAGAGATCCGAATGAGAAGATAATTTTCTTATACTTTACGGTACAAGCTGAATTGCGCAGTATTGTAAATGTTGTTGTTGTTATTATTGTTTTTTTTAATACGATGCCACTACTCACGAATGAATTAATTAGAATTACGAACTTTGAATTCAATAAAGAATATTGATTTTATTTCTTCATCATTATATTATAACTGACATTAAAAATTATTCTTGAAATATCAGAAATATGCGTATGATGTAACTTTTTAAAATTTTAAAAAGGCAATTAATTAACTGCCCAATATGTGATTTTTCAAAACTCATTATATTCAAGTCCTAACTTAAAATTTCGCGTTTAATGGAATGACTTTCAATTTTTCGTGTATAGATTTTATAGTATGATAATAAATGGTCAAGCTTAATTATATTTAACATGTCTCCATTAATTAGAAAGTATATTTAATTAATCCACTTTGATGTTTTAAAGAAACGGTCGATTCTCGTTCGTTGTATAGTTAAAAGCCTAAATCATACTGATCTTTTCCGATTTTCCATTCTTCAAATCCGATACATTAGATAACGAACAGATACATTTATCTTAATAGTTCCAGACAATGTACTCCCTAATCTCAGCGAGTTATTTTCTGCAAAAACAGCTTCTAACAAGCGTCGTTCAATTGGAGCGCCGATTGTAAGTGGCTTACATGTACCTCATCGCGAAGACAAGTATAAAGGAAGTGATTAACCTAAAATTTTTGCGAGCGCAGCAGCTCGATTAGACATTTCCGCACGATCGACGTATTACGAGTGCGGGATGATGGCCTACCTAATTTTAAGCCCCTAAATTCTCGCTAATTGCACACACACACACACGCGTGGAGAGAGAGGAAAAGTTCCGTTTAGCAGCAAGTTTAAGGAAGCTATATCTTCCGTATAATGCGATGCTCTGATGCAACGGTGCTTATTACCGCCGCGACGCGCAAACTCCCTTACGTAAGTCTCATTGTAGTGCATACGCCATCTGCTTTATCTACGTGGTACTGCTCGGTTTATGTGAAAATTTATTAGGCGTGTATTTTAGCCTATATATATGTGTGTGTGTGTGTGTGCATGTGTGTGTCCGAAGAAGTTGTTCAATTGAGGTAGTTACAGGGCAGTTAGGGGCTTACATATTATAGGTTAGAGATTTTAAAAGCAGTTACTAAATATTTTTCGCATACAAGATTATATGTATTAAGAACTCATAACAAGACAAAAACTACTTTCGTAATAATTAGTGATAAACAAAACTACTAAATAAGTACTGTATACAAATTGGGTAAAGGACGATCTTTTAGTTAACTGCATACTCTAATAGAGCACTGCTTATTTGCTTTGTAAGCTTTTTGAATTTTTACAATATCACAAAAATTGAAAGAGCTAAGTGTCG
The DNA here is from genome assembly GCA_900490025.1 of Megastigmus dorsalis. NCBI lineage: Eukaryota > Metazoa > Arthropoda > Insecta > Hymenoptera > Megastigmidae > Megastigmus > Megastigmus dorsalis. The sequence goes on from UELU01144533.1 coordinate 82,483, forward strand.
AATATTCGTGTAAGGTCACCATCGTAACGCGGCACCTTTGAAGTACTTGTGACGGTGACGTCATCAAAGGATCTTTAATAAACTATAACTTTTCCAAATTTAGTTCAATTCGTAAAATTTAAAGTATTTTACAAATCGTCTTCGATTCTTTACATCTTTTGGGGAATTTCCAACTCAAATAATATAATTTCGTTTTCTTCCTAATTATACGTATCTTCGACTATAATCTGTACAGAGTACAGATTTTACGTTAAAGTAATGTTCAATCAATTTGTTCCTACTAAATATTTTGTATCTTTTTTTTTGTAATGTTACAAATTAGTTATGAATAACACTATTCACTTTTTTAAGCCACGTAACTATACGAATAGTTCACAGAGAGCAATGTACTTTAACTAATGATTTTAGTTCCAATTTTCTCTCCAATGCAAAGCGTTGCATTACCTTTAGTTTCGCACGTATATTGTGGCCACTTGTCCTTTAAAAAGACAAATGAGAATTGTTCAGAGAACATATTTTCATAAATCACTGAGTAATGAATTTCAAAAAGAATTTTTGAACGTTTTTTTCGCGAATTTTGTTTTTCTTTTTGGCGAAACTAGGCCAAATTGCTGTGAACAAATTTTCTCCCTGATACTGTAAGAAAGTTATTAAATCGCAGTCGAGAAAATCTGAGCCGATTCACAGATGATTGCGGCTGCGGTTCGAAATGCGATTTGCGGCGACGTGAATATTCGCATTTCCGGAAAAAAAATTAGTTAGCAGCTTATTTAATTTATTTCATACGCCAACGGTAAAGGCCTATTCGAAAAATAGAATTATACATTAATATATTTCATTTAAAAATCGTCTCATTTTTATAATTTATAATAAATTACCAGCAGTAAAAAGTACCTGAAATATAGTGCAGGTATTCATCGAATGTAGCACGTTTGCAATACAATTGAACTGTGCGATAATTGGCTCGAGTAAACTATTTTTCCAAAGCAATTATTATCGCGAAATTACTGAAATAATTCGCATAATAATCCGATGTGCATTAATTAAACAACATATATAAGTAACAAAGTCGGGGAAAAAACGTTCCCCTTAGGGTATACACACGCGACGTCATAGCATGACCGCCTTCCTTCGACACACTGCAGAACTTACTTACACACGCGCGTGTATATATATACTCGCACGCATAAACATCAATCTGGGTTACGCTTGTTTACAGTTTTCCGTGTCCTCGACCTTACCATCTCAAAATCTGCAGAAACTTCGGTATTCGAAAATTCTTGAATATCTTGTAGGATATCTTCTGGATTTTAGGTGGTTTTTCAAAAACTTAGCTGCAAAATTCAATGATTTCGACATATTATGAATCATATTTAGTTAATTAGATTAAAAAAAAAAGAAGCAATCGTAAAATTAAATTAAATTTTTTATGAAACACACGGGTTCGTAAAAAATATAAAATTCACGACGAAGTAAGAGCGTTCTTACAGTTGATATGTTATAGACGATGAGGTGAAATACAAAGGTAACATATAGATGTTTTTCATTCCACAAATAACTTATGTACATATATATCAGTAATGTTTAGCTGATTTAAAAAAAAATAACAATCACAAATCCAGATAAGCTACAGAAGTGTATCAGACACGAATAAGGAAACATCTTAAAGAACGCATCAGTACAAGAGTCGTCGTAGTTATAGAAGTATAGGAGCAGAATGTTCCAGCATCCCAATTCATATACGCAATCCTACCAAATCGCTAATGACCGCACACGCAGGCGCATAATAGAGCGCGAGCGAGAAGTTCCGTTCGTCCGGAGAAGCCACACAAGTATACGTGTACACACACAGGTATATATATACATATACGAGGTGTATCACACGCAGAGCTCGAGCTGGAGAGCCGCCGAGGCAAAGTGTCAGTGACCCGCTGACACACATCGAGCCGCGCGCGCGCACACACCAGAGACGCTCTCGCGAGAGCGAGAGAGAGAGAGAGAGAAAAGAGATAACCGCGAGAGCTGCGCGGCGGTCGCGCCTTGCGCTTATACAGCTCTTTAATCGAGCGAGGATGCAGCCCAGCGTGCAGTGCGATCTCTGCTCGTCCTTGAAGCCCCGGGCCTCGAGGACGACTTTCCTCTTTGAGTTGTATATGCGCGCGACTTTCCGCGCTTTATATATACATACGTTGGATCAAAGGAGAAGCTCTTCTGGGATATTGTAGCTACCTATAGGAATATATGAGAATTTGGTGAGAAAACGGGCTGCGAGACTTTTATTCTGGGATAGACGTGAAAATGTGTGAGTGGGATAGGTGGGTTTTCGTGAAGATTCTCTCTCATAGTTATTCGGTGCTGCGCGACCGGCGTAGACGAACAATATTATGCGCATCAATGGGATTTTCTTTTTCTAGGTTGTGGAATGCCGTGGTGGCACACTTCGATCAGGTGATAGTCGCGCGCGGAGATTCCACTTCTCTCTCTCTCTCTCTCACGCTGCTGCTGCTGCTGCTGCTGCGTTGTTGTTTGTACGTTTCTACTTATTTTTTCAGACGTTTTTGGGTTGATCAGCTTAAAATGTGTACGATATACTCGTGTATACGTGCAGAGATATTCTAGCTTTGAGAATAGCAACGAAAGTGAGGAAAAAAATGTGTTTTTTTTTATCGCCGAAGTAGATCACACAGGTCAAAGTACGGATTAGTTGATTGTTTTATAAGATGATACAATGACATGTTGAAGAGTTAAGAAATGCCGTTAGCAAAGAAACTTATCGATTACGTTTCTGTGAAAACATCAATGGCAATAGTTACGAGAACTGTAAAAAAGAAACATGAAATAGTCAAATGTTTTATTCGGCGTTTTATATGCTAAAACAATTTCAAAGCTACATATATTTTATTTATTCGTATCTAATGTCACCGATGACATTAAACAAATGTGAAATTCAAAACAGTATACACAAAATGTAAATTCCGTAGAGTCATTCGATCGCGCCAGACTTTTTCTTAGTTTCTTGAGGTATAGGTACTCGTGCATAAAAAAAAATTACCGAGAAATATAAAACGGCGTATCCTTAGAAGCGGTACTCGTCAAATTACAAGTTTGCACGGCGAGTTTTTAAAATTTTGCAATGGACACGATAATTTTCCATTTAAATATCGCATTTTAAACTCGCTCTCCTATCTCATTGTGCACTTCTCTGTCCCTCTCTCTCCGTCTCTCTTGTTTCGCCTTGTATATTTTATTCCGCGGCATGAATATCAATTTTTCGCGTTCGAGGAAGATTGATGATAATAAATTTAAACTCTCGTGCCTTCCGGCCACGAATTCTTCAGCGAAAATTATATCTTTTCACTCCTGCATATATCGGAGGGTCTCTTTTTTTTCACAAATATAAATCAAAGTATGGACAAAAGTTGAATAAAACATCCGCTATGGAAATTCAGAGTTGACTCTCCTGGATTGTTTGTACAGGAAAACACGAAATGTTTACAATTTAATTCTCCGTATGCCTTCCGGCTTCGAATTTCTCGCCGGTATAATTTGTGGACGTGTATCTTTACGTATCATCAAGCGCATAAGCGATGCGTTTAAGTTTTCTTTGTGCGCCGCGTATATATAAAGTGCAATTGACCCACAAAAAAAATGGATTATGTGCCATAAAATGAGAAAAGAATCAGATTAAAGTTAAATACAATGCGTCATTAAACATGATAATGAAACTAAAACCTGTTTCAGTGTAGTCATTACTGCTGAAAATTGGCGCGATTTTCTTTTATCTCTAATTCCTTTCGAGTTTCTCTAAAATATGAATATAAAACAGCTTTGATGATCTTTAAAATTTCATAATAGCAAAGTCCAGAATTTTTCAGTGCGAAGAAACCGTAGTTAATCGTCGCTGTAATATTAAACTTTGAAGAACGAATTAAATCCATGTATATTGTTGAAAAAAAATGTATTAAATAAGTACTTATCGATTTCTGTTATCCAACTTTATGCTTTTTTACAAACTTTATAGCTTTTTTATAGATTAACTTTGATGAAAGATGCTGTCGTATAATTTAGAAATTCAGTATACCGAAAAAGTTATTTTTCTGTTTAACGTGAAACGATTATATTTATGGTTTAAATCAAATGCTGCAGCTAAGTGTGAGGCTGTTTTTCCATATTATTGACATCAAAATCCATATCGTTAATGAAACACTCATTACTTCTCCACGTAAACTTATGGCTTCATTCATCGCTACGTAGTGCAATGCACCGTCGCCGTCATCATCATGAGGCGAACTCAGCTCCGTAGTACGAAAGAATTTCGACAGTTTTTAACGTCACAATTTCTAAGAACAAATAGCATCAGCGTTGTTGCGTTATCCACATTGCGATCGTTGCAGTTTCCTCCATTTTTGGTGGATCTTTCATCAATTCTCCCCTTTGTACTGCCCTAGTAGCAGGCTTCGACCAAGTTGATCGCGATAATGCAAAAGAAACACTGTATCGTTCAAGGCCACTTTGCTTGATTGTCTCACAGGAATGAAATATGAAAAAATGTAAATATTCTGTTCTTTCGTTAGTAGTGTGGTGTTCAATCTTTTCTGATTTGAACAAGGAAATATTTTCTCGGTCGGATTAAGTTCAGAACAAGATGCGTAGACGACGATCACTCGAGAAGATCTGTGATGTTTTATAATTTACGCCCCCGTTTCTCGAATGAAAAATCGAACTAATTCAGGTAAATTGGTATTACTGTTAAAAGTAAGATTAAAACTCTGTCTATTTTGAATATATAATTACATGCTGAATGATTTTATAGTATTGTCATAGGACACATAAATTTTAATCTCACAAAATGGAAGCGAAACTCATCTATTATTAGTCGTACTTTCGTATAGTATATGAAATGCATCTTATAATGCATTGAATGGCGACCATAAACAAAATTGCATTTGTATTAGTATAAAAAGCAGAGATCCAATTTTAGTATTATATAAACATTCGAACATTCGGAATAGCTTTCACTATACTTATTTATTTCCTAAGCAATCAACTCGGTAAATCATTTGTGAATTGTAGATTTAAATACAAGTTAATAAATATCTACAATCTTAAATTTTATTATTATATCACGAAATAAGGCACTGTTAAAATCATTTTTATTAAAAATAATATTATTGCATCAATATAATAAATAAATTTCCTTATTCAATAAGCGATATTATTTCATATCTTCTATTATGGTGATAAGATTAAAAAAAATTGATGCTTAAATTATTATTAACATTAATTAGACAATAAAACTATTTCCTTAAATAAATGCAGTATAAAGATGAGCATTAAAAAATAATCTGTGTCATAATTTTAATCGAAATAAATATTTAATGGTTTTTACGATTAATCAATTAATACGATAAACGTGTTTCCTGTGTTCTAGTACTATCTTAAAACGACATTTTGCTTGCTGTATAACTTTCTTCCATAAACGATATTCTTTAGGAATTCAAAAGTCGAATGTATATGTAATATTTTTCAAAAGTTAGGCCTGTTCGCTGAGTCCAAATTTCTATATAAGAAAGTCGGAAGCAATTTTTAGCTCTCTCACTATATTCTTATGCGTTTGGATAATAACGATGAAATTCACCTAAAAAATTATTCAAAAAAGTGCACAAAACTATCAATTTTTCTTGTCGAATCGCTAATAAATCAGGCCGCATTCATAAAAAAAAATTGTCTACGCAAGAAAAGTGAAAATCCACGCATCAATCAAATTTCTCCTATTTAATATCGTAAACAAGTAAAAGTATATATCCACCGTCCAGTTATTAACTTTATCGTCTCCTTTTTTGCTTTCAAGGAAGAAACAATCCAGACGCGCACGCGAGTCCCCCCCCCCCGCCCCCATCCCGGCCGCTTCGCATGATTCTTTTTTTATAGCTGCGCAGTAGCAAATCGGCAATTCTCCACTTTTCTTTTCACGCCCGCACCATCGCTTCGGGAGAGATAAAAATGCAAATATGATGCAGAGAAAAATATATATATCGATCGACTTTCGTTTCGATGGCAGGCGCGCTTGAGCTGCACAGTATATAGCTGCGGTGAAATCCACAGGCGCGCAGTATATCGGAGTCAGCGCGATTTTAACAATAGTTGATGGGCCGCTACCGAGCTCGCGCAGTTTTCACGGTCCTCGCGCGGAGCTCTTCGCTTTTCTCCGGCAGCCGCCGCGCACCGCGCGCAGAGGAAAAACACAACGATTTCAGACAATTGACGTGTGCGTTCGCGCAGGAGATTTTACGAGCGCTCCGCAACAATGCAGCGGCCGAACCTGCACGCGGAAGAAAGGCCGTTCCTTGCGGGGTGATAACTCATCGGAGGGATCGCGCAACGCCAACTGCGGCCACGTAAAAAACTTATATAATTTTTATTTGATCGGAAGATTGTAAAGAGTGGATATAAACCTATACTCCTGGAAGATATGGTTTTCTCTTTGTGGAATTTACTTTTTTTTTCTAATTTATGCGAAATTGTCTCGGATAATTTATTTGATAATAAATTTAGAATATACTGAAGCAAACAAGGCTTGTTCTTTAGTCTTTGAATCTCTTTTTTCGGTTTGGGGAAAAATTTTTAATTAATTATATCTGTAGAAGAAGATATTTATGAAATAAAAGACGTTAAGTAATACATTTTTTACCAAGCAAAGGTATTCCGTTCTATAAACAACATCCTAAGAAAAAAGTATAGGCGTGTTCTAAGCTTACTAAAGGATCTTTAAAATCTGGAAACTGCGCAAGTTTCATAATCGTTGGCAATAAAAGGCACACAGTTCATTATTAAGCACGTCATTAATCCCAAATTATTAGTTTGACAGAAATTATAGTTTGTAATCCCAAAATTGGCAAAAAAACTGACCCCGTTTTAGAGTTCGACGTAACCGAACATTTTTTCGACAACATATTGCGCCGGCAAATCGTACAAAAAAAGGTTCGCGGCATTTAAAATGTTTAGGAAAAGTATGTGTTGCAGAATGCAGAAAAAGACTTCTTACAAGCGCAACGCGTTACATCTGTATGCGATACCCCGGATTTAGCATCGGAAGGAAAAAAAAAAACTTTCCCAAAGTAGCCACTTTACGCTAATTTTCCGTTGTTTATCATTCACTGAATAGGTTAGCCAACGAGAGAGAAAGACACTTCCTCGTTCCTATACAATCGCTTGTGCGACACAATTGCATGCATGCACACATACGCGCGCTACGACGTAACGTGCGTAATAATGCGTGAGCAGCGGCCCGCACCGGCAGAAAACTTTATGCGCGTCGATTTTATGGGAGAAAGGCATATGGACTCGCGCAAATAACTCGCTAGTTTGCATTTTAACGAAAACAATAGATAAAGATAAAAACACATATATGTATATATGTGTGTGTGTGTATGTATATATATTAACGAAAGAACACAGAGCGAGTGTATACACACGGCACGAGGTCTTGCCGGATGGCTTTTGAGATTAGAATCGGCCCCCTTCGATGTGTGCACTTCGCGAAACTATATTGGAAAGTGCTCGTTCGAATCTGCGCGTCATACTTAATTTTTCCATCTTTCTTCTCTCATTTGCGCGTGCGTTGCTCTCTCGAATGCATATATATATAGTTGTGCGCGCAGAGTTGCGATTTGGACGAGCATATGCATCGAAAGTTACTTCGACCAATTATATAGACTCTCGCGGCTTTTTCCTTGCATTAGTCCACTTCTTAAGCGGAAAATTATCGTTAAGTTTATGAAGACTATCGGACCTCCTCCTGTTTAGTTAATTAAAATGACCTGTTATCATTATTATTTAATGACTCGAGCTGCGAGCCGATTGTTAAAAAAATTTTATGACTCGCGGTGGGATGCTTGTATAATTTTTCTTATTAGCTCTAAGTATAATTATTAGATCGAAAATATGTTCGGGGCTATATGCCTTTCTAAAAAACAAAGAGGATATTTGTTGCGAGCAACGCTATATAAACGAGTTTCACGTCGATCTATCATTACTGCATGCCTTCGGAAAACTTGTATTCAATGGCCAGATTAGCATAGGTATACAACATCGCGAGTTCGCGTATATCCTATGAATCTCCAATAGAATCAATCGATTATTATTGAAATCATAGTTCTTTGATAAATTTCATAAATATCGACTTTTTGAAAGAATCTTGATCTCTAATCCATGTGAAACCAGAGCAGACTACACATTACCATAAGCAAAATATATAGGATATATTTTGTTGCATGGATAGCTTTTATAGATAAAAAAACTTATATGATGAAATTTTAAAATTCTTATAAATAATTCTGAAATTGTAACAAACTAATGATATTTGAAATTGAAGGAGCAATTCGTCAGATCTTTAATTGTTTGCGTCGTTGGAGAGTAAATTAATATTAAGGAGAACCAAAAAGTTGGGAATATTGAAATGCATGCGCTGCATACTTTTTTGCATTGCAGAAACGTTACTATACTTATGCGCGGCAAGTTAACCGTAATGCATCACGCACCGGTATATGAATGAATTTTATACGCAGAGCCAAAATTAGCCGAATTATAATTACCTCGTAAAATAAAAGTTTTCAAAGCGCATATATAAGTTCGCGGATACATATGACCGCGCGCTACCAAAATAAATTATACTCGACTCGGCCTATAAATTATATGCGAAACATTTAATAATATCCTCTCGGCATTTTATGGTGATGACGTGTTCCGCGCAAATTATTGTTACGCATTGTCACTGCATGTCTAGGGTATAATGGTCAACCACTGTGAGATTGAAATTATTTCTAAATCCATTATACGTTTGGATGTTTTTATCATTGATGAAAATTGATTACAAACTAAATAGTCGATGTCTAGGCAATTTAAATTTTATATTTTTAGTCTTTTTTGCGTTTAATAGTTTATTATTTAGCTGAAAATAGATTTAGAATAATACACCTGCGATGCATATGGAAATTCTTCAAATATCTTTACTAGTATGTATACATGTAATGACGTGAGTAAAATGTCTTTTGAAATATATAACCCTTGTTTTGCTACCTTGTAATATTAATTATTTTGAGAACGAATGCTATGCCAGCATCCCTGGATCGATAATGAAATGCAATAAATCCATAATCACTTGAAACAAATGCAGTCTAAAAGGTCTGCATAGTTTGGAATGTATTGTTCTCACAATGAGCAAAGTTGAGTCTATAAAGTTTGCACGCTAAATAGATTTTGACGGAATACAATGAATTTCGCCACTTTTCTTTATTAATTAAATGTGCAACGATTCAAGAGTATAGTCCCACGTACATCCGTCTCATCAAGCATAGAATGACTTTAGTGAACGCATATTTTCAGAAATTATAAAAATTTCTGTTGTCAAAAGAATTAATAGAACATCAATTTTTCTCTCGTTAAATAGAGAACATATCGCTTGTAGAGAGGTGTCGTCTATTATGTGGTTGGAGGTAAACGGTTTACCTGCAATACTTAAAATTAAAATATATCGATTTCGTTGGTAAAAATAGCTGAAAAATTTCATAGGTGAACAATGTTCTCTCTATAAATTAATTATACTATTCAACTAGGATATTAAATGTCATTAATCCCCTCAGCAATCCAGATTTCTACTAATTTAATCGAAAGCTATAAAGGGAAATCCGTAGCCATCATCATCATCAGCACTCACTTCCGTTATATCGTAAACATCCGAAAATCAGGCCACAGAGATTACGAGGCATCTCTCGACAACCGCTTAACCATTGGGCCGCACCAAACGTATACTCGCTCTCTCGCCGGTTAGGCTTTTCGTATACACACGTGTAGGTACATATCACACACAAACATACCGAAGATTCACTTTCGCGGCTCTCGTCGGCTCGTGAGCGCTACAGGGAATGTCACCCGATTGGTTGACCCTGATTTTCGGCAGTTGACCTCGACCGTCGCCGCCGCTGCTGCTGCTCCCATCGGCCAACGACCTACAAATTTCGATTTCGAAAATTGACCCGTTCAGCGGAGATTATATTACGCGGGGAACGCTGGAAGATGAGATTTTTTTTATACAATTTTTATAGTGCTTTGTTCCCGTATGCGACAAGTACTATTTGTTAATGTGTGTACGGTATATAAACTTCCATATAAATAATATTATTAAGATTGATTTATTTATTTTATTATAGTTATATCATATAATTCACATTTAGCGATATTTAATTCTAATAACAAAAATTATTATTATCATTCATTTTGGTGAAAACAGCAGTGTTTAAGATTGGGTGGAAAGATAAGCAATGCAATACAAATGTAATTGGTAATACAAGAACTTTAAACTGCGTGTAACATTTTAACGTCGTGATGCGGTTTCAAAAGTATCTTTTAGTGCAGTTCAGAAGGCTTTTTGATATTCTGGTCAAAAATAGTTTAAGGCCGACCTTTAATGATCCTTTTGGTGTCTTATTTATGGGTCTCGTAATTATGGGTACACATTGCCATTATAAACACATCGATATAATTCTTGAATTATTTCCTCGGTTAAAATTCGCTCGCGAGTTAATTATTGTTATTTAACGCTCGTATATTTACTCGAAAAGTTTCTTCTAATTTACAAATCTAGTAGATATTAGTATTCATTGTAAGATATACATATAATGGATTACTTATATATGTTTGTTGTAAGCGTAAAAACAATAGATTTAATATATTTTTGTTATACATATAACTGTAGAACGAACTTTAACGGTTATTAATCTACATTAACGAAAGACTTACTTCGAAAAACTCGGGAATGTTAAGTCGATGTTATTGGTCTCGAATTTACGAGATGCCAGAGCAGTGACAGCGAGGCAATTTATACGAATCCCATTAACGACCATCGCAATAATTACACAGTCCCGAACTTGCGGTCCACGTGCAAGATCAAGAACCCGCAGTGTCCCAGTCCCAGTCGTGCGCGCGGACAACTTTCGAGGAGCTCTCCCATTGATAAAATCGTAAATTATCTTAACCTTTTTCGACGCCGGGTTCTCCGCAATAATTCCACTATTGTACTACGCTATATATGTAGTTGATGCAGGAACTAGAATAGTATAACTATTTGAATGGTAAAGTTTCGGTGTCGAGTATAAAAATAATCACTTGAGAACGTGAATTATTGTACGAAAAAAGTGATTCCTGTACCTTATGTATAGTTCGGTCATATAAAAATAAATTGATAGGTAATTATGATTATTGTATACAAAATCAGGTTTACCTAAAATTTGCGATCTCTAATACGTCTTTGCTTCATTTTATTGATTATACTGTAGGACAAGGAACTTTAATAATCCAGATTAAAATATTAAACTTTCTACGTCAAGTTGAACTAATAAAGATGAGTGGAATTAAAATATTTAAAAATTGTAATAAAGATAAATATTATATAAAAATAATTGCAGTCACCATGTTCATATACAAAATTAAGCTTAAATACAACATGTGATGATATCCGATATATTTTTCCTGTTTACAATTAATTATAAAATATTGATCGTTATCCTGTGTACATCTCGTAAACATCAAAGTTAAAAATATGCACACTTTCCTAACCGTGCACTACTTAATTTTTCATTATTGTCAAACCATACTCTCGTCTCGTCCCATCTCAACAATAGAGGTATATATAAACAACCCAAGCCTGTCACACTTTAATTGACATATACCGTCGAAACAAAAATGAACAATTAGTGCATTATTCGAGCGCTCGTAAATTAAACTAATTGGAACGATATAACGATGATAAAATTTTCGCGGCTGCATTAGCGCAGGATAACATATATTATATAGGACAACACGCGTATGCGTGCGCTCGTACACATGTATAGATACATATAGGCTTTAGCTCGAGGCGCTTCAACTGCACTTTTAGCTTGCGCGCTGCAAGAAGTCGTGCTACGACGACAAAAATATTCGACCAGCGAGGCGCGCCCTCGCGAGCAGTTTCTATACTCCACTTTTGTCCGGAGCCGTTAAAACGGATTCGCGATTTTGTTCAGCTGTGCAGCTATTGTGCGCGCACAGTGCGTACATGCACGCACTTGTTTCTCGACTATTTTTCTTCTTTGTTTTGAAGTATTTCAAATGGATTTGTTTTGATCTTTAAATAAAATCGGACAAATGTATAAATATATTGATATACTTTTTTTACCTGTGTTGATCAAATTAATTGTGCATTTTGAAAATATGGGATAATGAACAATCGATCATCAATGGTTAGCGAAGACATTTTTACCATTTAATTATATTCATTGATTCACTCTAATTGTGACTCGGCTGAATTTAATAAGCAGCAAAGTCATGTTTGTAATATTGCATTATAAAATATAATCTATAAGAAACGTTGACTTCAATAAGAGCCAATTTGCGAGATCCCAGCGATTCGGTAAGAAATTAAAAAAAAAAAAAAATAATGAGCATTTTAAGAGCCAACAATTAAGAAACCTCCTCTCCATCGATGCATTCGCCGCTTTCTTTCCCTTGATTGTGCAACCAGCAATCAAAGATCGCCTAAAAAAAAAGAGAGACAAAAAACCCTCTTCTACGAGTCAACGTCCTCGAAGCATCCGACAAATCGACAATTTTCCGCAATAGGCGTATACAGCGATAAATAACGCGCGGGAAAAAGGACAAAGAAAACGAACACACCCACGCGCGAGAGGATGCCGCACGGAATGCAAAGTATCTCGCGAGACGCGTCGCTATTGCAATTACACGCGGTTTTGTAATTCGGCTACGTGCGCTACACGTGAAAACGCCTCCACGTATACATACATACAGATAACGGACACCGCGGGACGCACGACGAATGTACGAGGAGCGATGCGCCGCGTTATATATGTCCGATAGCTGTATCGTAACGGCTTACACGCGCGTGTTATGTATATCGTGCGGTGTGTGTGTGTGGAGGATACGCGCGGAGTTCTTTCCTCGAAGAAATTTAAAAGTCAATGGAGCGCGCGCGTTTTCATCGCTTTTCCCCGATCTCGCGACGAGCAGCGAGAAACAATGATAGGTTGCGTCGGTGGATTACTTTAATAATGTTTCATTGTTTATTGTAATGTAATGTAAGCAAGCGGTGATTCGACGAGCAGCTCCGATGAGTAGGAAGTACGCGCTTCAGGATGTAAAGCTGATGATTTATACTTTTGCCTTAAAGTTAATGCGAATTTTACGACTTCCTGTCCGTTTTATATTTGTAAAGTGCAGGTTTTATATAAGTTTCTTATGTCGCGATCGGAAGATCCTCTAAGATATTGCTAATGTTATGACTTTCTATGCAGTAGAATGTAATTTATGTTATATATTTAACGCAGTCGCTTCTCTACAAAATAAATATTGATTTTTCTCTGCGCATCTATTTTGCAATCAAATAATATACTTAAATAAAATAATATTACAAATAATAAAACAAAACTAGTTAAATGCTTTAACAAAGATTTTTATCCAAAACTCGGTTCTTCTTTCGGTGTGCGGTGCAGAAAAGTTTATAATAAATAAACGGTGCGTTTTAAACATTATTAATAAACAAACAGACTTATTATTCTCAAACAATTCGAGAAGAAATACTCATAACGGACGAGTTTCGTCACTTGTTTGTTGGGAAAAGCGCAAAAGCGGCCAAAGCATTAAAACTGTATCGAAAAGTCGCAGCGCGCGCGGGAGCCAAAGGCTGCAGCGGAGGTTTTCATTTCCTTGCCGATGAATGCGGGAGATCGAAAGAGCGAGCCACGAAGCCATCACGGAGATCGGCTCTGCGCAGTGCCGCAGTGCTCCGAGTATACCTATATCTTGGAGAAAGCTACTACGGCCACTTGGGCCGCGCGAAGCGGAAAAGTGCCGCGGGTTCAAATTCGTATATATCAATCATCTTTCGACACACAATGCGTAATATTTTAGGGGATTGCACGTGCGATACTAGACTCGTGTAGGATCGCGTTGTTATTTTAATCAATTTTCTGGAATTGACGGTTTAAGGTTAGATGGAAAGTTTGATTCTATAGCCTGTAGCCGCGACTCTACATTATAAGCTGCAATGCGCATTCGACCGACTCCCGGCAATGAGAATGTCTACGAAAATTGAGACTTGTTTCTTAGAATTACACCGCACAGTTGTTAACTTTTAATTTATCATTCATTCATTCGATATAGGAAAAAATGCGCGTAGCTATATAACTGTAAACGACGGTGATGATGCGAGCATTTCTTGCATAACCAAACTATAATTTAGCAACTTTCAACGAGAGTCGCCACTAGCTATACATATATTTCGATTAATATATGGTATAGACTGACTTTGATGCAGAGTGAAAAGTGTGAATATTTAAAAAAGAAACCCATCGATCGTGGGTCAGAGCATATCTCGAAAGTTTATCGGAACCGATGATGTTCATTAAGACGATGACGAAGATGGACTTGCGATAAATTGTTAACGAGATAAACACGAGCCATTCATTATAACGTTACTCGGAAGTAATCAGATAAAATAATTAGATAACTAGATAAGCTCGGGAAGTGATTCGAGGAATAAGGTGGAATCGGAATGGCGAGGACGATGAGAGAAAAGGGACGAGATGTAATTGAAGAAGAAGCTGCGAGAAAATGAAAATGGTAAAGATTGTCGTGCTGCTAGGTACAGGTATACGAATATATATATACTTGTAATGGCTGCACACCGAGCGGAAAAAGAAGATGATGCTGCTTGTTCTAATGCTTTAATTGTTCGCGTCGCCATTAAGCTTTTATGCTGTTTACGAGGCTGAAATTGAAGACTTATAATGGTTCTCTGATGCGATAAAAGTGAATCGTGAAAATGGCTTCGGCGGGTGGTTAAAGCGCGGAAAAATGAAGTTTATCCATTAGCAATAATCTAAAGTAAAAAGACTATTATGTACACTTACATTGTATTGAGATCGGGATTGAACCAATTAGAAAATGGTCTTCGTTATTCTACTTTCATTCGTGTAATCTACACAAAATGCTTCAGTAATGAGTTGAAGGTGTATTTATGAAAACGAGGAAGCCAGCTAATATACCCATTACAGTGCAAGCAGCAAAAAGAACTTTGATCTATAATTTATTGATCAATAAAATATTTTACAACGAAGAATGTCTACACTATTCCATTGTAATCTTCTTTTTTTTTCTAGTCGCTATTTGAAATAATTTGAAAATACGTAGAAAGTAACATTTCCAGTATAAGCGCATGACATCACGAAGTAGGTGTACAAGCTAGACTCGAAGCGAACCATTCACCGGTCGCTCGCAGTCATTACCATTCGCTCATTCACTCTCCGCGGCGTTAACTACTGCATCTTTATCACGCGGGACATAAAGAACGAGTGGAAGAAAAAAAAATAACAGCGTGTACTTCCACTACAGGCGAATACATGCATTGTGCTGTGTGTCGCGCATGGGAACATGCAATAGTCAAGGTCCATCAGGTGTGTTGAAAGTCCAGCAGCAGCAGCAGCAGCAGCTTCCACGCCGCACTGGACTTAACTGCGGAAGAAAGTGAAATCTCGAGTTCATGGACCTTGCGTTATAGTCGGTGGTGCGAGTTTAGATTTTAGTGGCGGCCACAAAATTCACTCCTTTTTCCCCGGGTAGAGTTGACATAGATGGAAATAACTTAACGGTCTCGCTTGTAAAGTGTCGTAGATAAAGTGGCGGATACACGACGGACTGTGTGTGAGAAGAAAAAGCGACAACAAAAGAGGTGCGAAACGGTATATGTACCGGGGAGAGATGGATCGGTGAAAGGGGACAAATAATACCCGCTTGGTAGGCAATTCTAAACACGTAAAGAAAACACGCGGTACCGCATCGTAATGTGGAATTCCGTTCGTTAAGAACAAAAGGTATACGCGCATATATCGGCCGCACCAATGGCATAATTGAAATTTGTCCAATATCTGATCGATACACTTGCAACAATGCCATAAATACATCGATATCTCAGCAGGTGCCCGATCGGAATTGCTTTTCTCGCGCCTAGGAAAATTTCATTTAAGTATCGTGACGAGTGACGTATAATACCCACCCGACATTCAAACCATATCTTTTCTTATGATATTCGTAGCGAGTTGCAAGATCTGGGCTCACCTCGAGAAGAGCCCAGTGCCAAATCAACTCTCCGCGGCACCAAAAATCTCGTGCGGAAATCCTGTAACATCGAAGATGTGCTACGCGCGTAAACTGAAACTCGAGAGATAAAAGAGTGTTTTTCACACCAATTTTCAAGCGATTGACTATGGGAAACAAAAACGTAGGCGCTTTTCCTTCCTCGAAGTAAAACACCCATATTCTCTAAATGCTCCCGTACGAGCGGTTATTTCAATGGTGTTACGCGTGCAAGGAGTTTCCTTTTACGTATGGGTAGGTATATACTTGTTTACGTCAGCACATCGGTGAAAGTTGCTACCCGAAAATTATAAACAATGAAATGCTGGGCTGGACACGTGAAAAGGAATTATTAGCAAACGCGAAGACCGGGTCGTTTTGTTTTTAAAGAAAGTCCAAATTAGCCCGTACACACGTATGGTAATTTTGCAGACTCAAAGAGCAAACTTTGCAGCGGCCAACGAGTTACTTCTCCAAATTCGTCAATGTTTCAATGGAATATATTGGGCGAGTATAACAGCTTACGGCGAATAGCTATATAAGTGAAAAATGAAAATTTTGGGGAGAAAAGGGGATAAAGTCGAAGGTTGACCAAGAGAACAAGTAGATAACGGTCAGAGCGATACACGCTCGGACTTAAAAGCCTGAAACGTATAAAGTAGAGGCGCGGGCGATTTCTCTTGACACTTGCGAGGCAGTTTATACGGCTCGCGACCTTGTGCATGGCATGGCGCGCCGCTCGTGCACTCAGCGAAGAGACCAGCACGTGCAATGCGCCGACCAGAGATACTCGTATATAATACCTTTCTTTCCTTTCTTTCACGCCCTCCTACCTGTTGTGTTGTACGTGCCTCTTTTTACCCCCCCCCCCCCCCCCCCCCCCCCCCC